>LUCH01001747.1:0-10352 GCA_013368495.1 Paragonimus heterotremus
CAGGCAGTCACATGACCTAATTCATCCGGTCGTCCGTTGCGTGGCTGCTTTGAGACCCGAGTACAGACGCATCTATTATACACAAAACAAACTATTGTTGTCCTGTTGTTGGCGTCCCGTTCCAATGCACTTTTATTCGACTTTATCGTGTGCTTTCGTTACGGTCACGGTCCGTGTCACATAATGTAGCGAAAAGGCATTCAATCTTTATTGTCCAGCTCGCTGGTTGCCATGTTACGCTTGCGCTCGTGTTTATGAATCAGAATTCCTGTCCACGTCAACCCCGGCTCTTGGACGTGTCTCTCCTCGTTGCCGAGTTTAGGAATGCTTTCACGTCCGGTTTGATAACCCACCATAACATGACGTTTTGTTTGGCCTCGGGGATAAACACATTCAACAAAATTCAGCATCTGATTACTTTTCGCGAATTCTCCTGTAGTCGGAAGAAGTGTGGAATTTTTAATGAACAAGAAAACTGAGGAAATGACAAATCTATAACTTTGAAAATAAAAGTGTTACATTAAAAATAATCAAAAATGGCCAGTTGGCCGTTCTATGGTGTTAACACGAGCTAGTGCGGAACTTTCGTTTGTTGCTCTCAGCTGATGGTATCCACACTAAACCAACGGTTATGAAACGAACACTGGACAACTGTGATTTTCAGCGATAACCCCTAGTAAATGAGATGCGGTAGTTCAGATACAGTGTGTACACGGTTTCATTAAAAAAACGCTTCATTTTTTTCAGAAGAGGCCACTAAAGTTTAACGGCGGAAAACCAGAAAGGCGACCGTCTTGGTGGTATTCATATTTTGAAAGAACTGTGCACTAAGAAATTCTACCTTGCGAATTACATGATATGACTAGTAGGTGGAAATGTTTGTAATGACATCTGAAGATTGTCCGTCAGACTGCATACGCCTACAGATAACATGCTGATTTGTTCATGCACAAAGTGCGAACTACAGTCTGACCGCCTTTTACACAGTATATTGTCCTGTAAAAGAAACCGCTCAGTCAGTTCAATTTTAACTCTCGCCAGAGGGGACAGATCAACCGACTGGATTACAGAACCGATTTGAACATTTTCAGTAACAGGAAATGGCATAAATTAAAGTTCGTAAAGTCTAGCTTTGGATTACTGTGATTTTGTTTAGCATGACTTGAAAAGTTAATAAATACCAGTGTTTTAAAAATCTTTCACACCACATCTCGCGGAATCGTAGGCGTTTGAAAAGTTTTATATCCTACCGTGTATAACAGGAAATAAGCACCGGTACAAGCTATGGAATGAGACCTATTCACTTTTAGTCTTTACTAGAGTAATCCATAAGTTTTGATTGCTGTTTTATTAACTGTTAGCGGCATTCATCTTGTGATGTGGAACTTCCAGAATACCAGAGGCTGGTGTATCATCTTCGATTTATGCCAACGAATCATACAACTTGTCCAGATATGTGAGCACACAATCGTGCTGTTTTGGGCAATTCTTCTTTATCACATTGATTGCACAATCTACAGTCAAGGTTGTCGTTTGCCAGATGGATATGACACTGTAGTATATAAAGCTTGCTGTAAAATCCGGCAACCGCTTGATTTTCACCTTGAAAATGGATCTGGGAAACGTTGACACTAGGAGAATGAAAGTCTGGGTTGGTGCTATAAATGCGAACTTAGTGTGACAACGTGTTCGGCTTCACAGTCTCTCAACTTTTTGGAAGTATTTGCGGTTGTACTGGGATCACGTTCGATGTCCCTGAAATTCTAAGCTCTGTGACGTGCGAATTGCCATTTTTAGTATCATTGTATGTGTTCCCATTACACTTTTAATTTAAATTTACCACAAACCGTTAACACTAGTTCTAGTGCGCCGCCATCCGTACCGCAATTTCACTTGTTGCCGCACATTAAATCTACATTATTTCGAGTGGTGTAGGCTACATTCTTTAAGATACCACTACCTTGGGAATGATACTCAGCCCTTCCGGCGCTTGTTTGAATTCGCCAAAAAGGGCGTAAGCTGACGGTAGACCTTGATTCAAGAGACCGCTTTCGACACAGTTATACAGATTCTTACTTCACCACGTGTTCTAACATAATATGATTCAGAGAAACTATATTCTACTTTCCTGCAACGCGTCTCCACATGCTCTTGCTGCCGTTCTATTAGATAAGCTTCCAGATGGCTCAGATCGACCTATCTCTTACTGCTCTCGGCAACTGAATACAACCCAGAAGAATTGTTCACAACCTAATCAGGAAGTCTTGGCCATCAGATTTAATAAACCGGTTTCACAACTGACTTCTCGGCCAATAGTTCAAAATTATTCAAAACTATAGGGTTCTTATTTCATCGATGGGCGTAGAGAAAACGATACAACAAATAGACTGACCGCGAACGATTCTCTGATCTCTCATCTTTTTCGCCTATAACTATAAACTTCAGTACATCCCCGAACGATTCAGCAGTGTTCTTAATGCCGTAGTTAAGTTATCTCTACCAACTATACGTTTTAAACAGTTCATCTCATAAGAGCTTGTGAATCTTATTCAGTGTATCAACCATTCTCCTATTACGTCGACAGATGCAGAACGAGAATCAGACAAAGATACCGTGATAGTTTCAGTCAAATGATACGTTCAGTTAAGATAACCGAAACAAACACGTGATAAACTTATAACTTTTCTATCCAGAATGACTGAATGAAGACACGAAAACCGTTATGTGATTCGGAGAATACATATGATGGTTTCGAAAAGATTGGTCGTCTGTCCCTAATAAACTTCATGAGCTCATCTTATCTTCGGGAAAATGGAATAGATATCATGTTCATATACATGATGGTCAACGTTTGACAGTAACAATGTGCCAATAGTTAAGTCATGTGTACTTCATCGAAAAAACCAAAACGTAGTCCCCAAGGCACCCATATAAATCATATAAAGGAATCCATTTGGACTTTCTGGTTCATTTGCAGGTCGAATGAGTTGATTGATCTTGGATGCCCATTCTAAATGGACTGATGTTCACACTCTTCCAACAGCAACAACGACTAGTACACTAATCAAATAATTTACAACTGTCGCAAAATTTGGTTTAGTGGAAGTTGTGGTGACAGACAACAGTTTTGTGTTTATTAGCACCGAACATGTAGACTTCATCAGTTCGCGTGGAATCACATATCAGAAACGCAGTATGGCAAACAAACTCGTTATCTGCTAGTCCTCATCAGACCAAATGTATGAAGCTTATTTGGAATATTACCGTCTAGGATAGAAGAACAAAACAAGTACACAGTTTAAATACGGTTACCAACACCACAGATACATATAGAGACAACGTTCTGATGCAAATACGTCACAATTTTAGCGTAAATGAAACGATGGTAGTTCGACTGATCATGGTTTGGGTGTAGGGACATGGCAAGGTCTGAACAAGCTCTTCTGGACACACAAGGTCGGATTATTCAATCGAATTCGAACCACCTCGCCTGTGATCAAAATTCGACCTCTCCATATTCGACTAACTGCCTTTGACTCAGTAGATCGGACGTAAAGTAAAGGCCGGGCTGACAATGTGATGCGAATCGACATGACAGACCACAATGGCGTTGGTAATTGTTTAAGTGGCTCCAATATTGATCTAGACTAGATGATGCTCACGGATACGTTAAGAAAAATGCCTAATAGCACGACCCATCTAACTAGTTTCACAGCAATAAGTAAAGTGGCATACACAAAAACAGGCCGAGGAAACAGGTAGTTCATTCTTTAACCGCAGGCAGTTTTGCCCCGGTTTCAGCGTCGGCGTTATCTGACAGACTGTTTTCAGTCCTGAAAGCCGCATAAATTATGCGCCTGGTAATGATGTGTGAACGATTGTTCTACGTGTGTTTTACACGTGCGTATCAAACAATCGATAACTGTTTGAAATAGCCACACCATCAATCGCCAGGAATAATCATTCGCACGCCTCTTGTACACATGCAATGGACTGACCGCACAATACCTACCTTATGTTGTTGTTATTGTCGTTGCTGTTGGTGTTGTCGTTACTGCTGTTGTTACAGTGAACCCTTTTATTATTCTAATAGCATTCTGTTCAAGCAGTAAACATGACAGTTTGATTCTCGTCACTAAAGGCCAATTAACCAGGTTTACCGAGTTACCCACAGTTTTTAAAATGTATTACCATGGAACGCTTGGTCCGGCATTTTGTGACCTGATCACTGCGCTGTACACGTTGTTTGCGTGTTGCAATTGTGCTGAACCTTTAATTGTATACGAACAGATTTCAGATGTTTCTGTCAGCTGCTGTAAATGAGATACAAAGTGTAATTCTGCCTGAGTTGACTTAATTAGCCCACCAGTTTCATGTCTGTTAAATATTTTGAAAAGTAAATCCAAGAGAAACTTTACTCAAAAGTACTATTGGTAGCTGGAAAAGTAACAGTAAGTTTGTTGTTATCAAAACCATGCTGTTCTCCATTACAGTCTGTTAGAACTATTTGATTTCGTCGAGGTCCCGCTTATTCTCACAGACTGAGGAGGCCAAACTGGTACAAATCACTTACTTTGTCTGAACGGCTAAAATCCATGACCTCCGCTCTCAGATGCAAACTAAAGTAGCTAAGTCACAGTCTGAGTTAAAAACAAGTCGGAAAGTTTGATTAACACTAAAATATCCAAGTTTCTTTAATGATACCACTTTTCGGAGGCCTTGAGAGTGTTTACATTTAATTCTGTGATCCACATCTCTGTCACTTTTTTTCATAGTGTTGTTTGCAGCAAATTTTCCAAAACTGGTTTTGACCTAGTGAATGGTTTGTGTACAGTTGCATCCGTAATGTGAATATCTATTAGAAACTGTTCCTCCGAACCTGTTTACCCTATGGCCAACCTGATCTTCGATCTAGTAAGTATGAATGCTACAATTGTTTTTGATACTAAAGATATGTGGATAGCAGGGGCTAATTGGTTCATTTTGAATGTGCTAAATGAAACAATGTTTCACAGTTGAAGTGGTTCTTCGTGAAACAAAATGTCGTAGATGTCTGTAGGCTGCAACATTTCAAATCCCTTACTAACCACCGGCACTCAAAATAGCGCTCAACAATTTGATGGTTTTCTGTGATTTCAACTTGAAAAGAAGTCCTGGACTTGGGGACATCGAGTGTTGTTGACAGCACAGTTACTGTCTCCTCTGGAAACGTTTGGGCAACTCACAGATGAATGTGGCTGAGTGCCTACATATGATGATTCAGTCATGTCTAATGTAAGGTCACTGTGGCAGGGGTTAACATGGTTGCCTCTTGAAAATGTAGTCGAAGTTTTGGTCCTGACCGTGGCAAGGATATGCACTACTGACAGGATCTAATGAGAGCAAAACTGGAGTCCAGTGGTTTTATCGGAAGCGGCCGACTGGGAAGTCTATGCGGATGCAACAGCTGAGATCACTTTTGAGTAGTTCAAATCCCGTACTGCTCATCAGTTAATGTAGAGTTACTCAATGAGAGTTATTCTCGTAAAAGTTCCACATCACTTTTACAGTCCTAGATCCTGTCATTGAAAGGTTACATCGAAGATGTACATCATACTATAAGTGATCGTGAGATTCTACTCCCATGTGCATCAACGTTCTACATTCGTGTGCTCAAGCATGCGAGACTCAGCATGACGCATGCAACTGATCTGGTCACCAGTCTGTCAAGAAAAATCAGGCTACACTGACAGAAACTCATCTCGAAACCCCACTGTAGCCCAACAACTAGTCCTCCCCCATTGATTAAGATTTATGCGCTAGAGCAACTAGGTAGTCATTTTGATGGTAGTTACATCGATTAAACTAGGTGTACAGTTACGAACGAACTGCTACGAGCTGTTCACCGATGTGCATGTGGATGCGGACGGTAGGACTCAAACTTATTTGAGTGGATAGTTGTGGACCTATCAGGTGATCGCGCCTTATCTGTGTACGCCGTCACTAGTTAAGATATCAAGATTGCTGTGCTACTGTTCAGGGGCGAACAACATCAACCAGTACAGTCGATAGTGACAACAGAGAGAATACACGATTCAGGAAATGCAAAACTATATTCTGACATTCGTAAGGTGTATAGGCATTGCTTGATCGTATGTGTCGCTGATCGATGAATAGCCAACCAACAGGAACGAAACAGTAGTCCAAGTATGGACGTGGGTTACACAAGCAACAGTGTAATTAAGAAAACGAAGCAGTGGAAGCTAAAAGAAAGCTGTTTCGTGGATGTCATCATAATCTCATCTAAAACTCGGTTACTTGTTTGCAAAGGATAAACATCTTGGTGTTAACCGACCGAGTTTAGATATAGATGTTTTCGGTATTAAGGTTCTATCCCTTCTTCCACCTTTGGTAACTGCGGAATATTTTTCTCTTTCCTCAGGATTGTGTAGCACTTAGGTATTAAGATAAATTCGTGATGCATTGCCGCTAGCACCGACAGCTAGATTAAACGACGGACGCTAAGGGGGCTAATAAACATAAGTGTAACACACGACAGCACTATTCTGAGCACTGTGGAAAACGAAACGGTCTTTTCAAAGGTGAGTCTATACTGATCAACACAGAGGGTCCATCATGGAGGATATCATTCTACTAGACCAATCACTGATAACAGGTAGTGAAAAAGTTTTCCTCTATATTATACCATACCAAACTTTATCACATGTGCCACATGTTTGAGAGCAGTGTCTGCTGTCCTCACTGTTCTGTTTGTTAAATCGAAAAACTTGTTTGTTGTAATCTGTATTTATTTGCATTTGGAAGTCCACTTCGTCAAATCAATGGGCTTTGGAAGAACTATGCGTTTTTACAAATGACCTGGGTTCTCAATTCGCGGAATGCTTGTGAGGGCGTAAGCTTAAATTGGACTGTTATACTAAATTAGAATTTATCTAGGCAAATTCAACCTATATTAACTTGCTATCCAGCGAAACAATGAACAAGTTATAAAAGACTTAAGGTATCATCAGTAATTAACCCTGTGGACGGGTTAAAAATCCTCCATTTTCTTCTGTAGAAGACCCTCGGTTATTTCGAAATGGTCTACTTGATACACCAAATTCACACAGAGATTGATCGTTCAAATGTGCACGATAGTTTGGGTAAAACGGAAGTTCAAATCTAATTTTTATTGATGAATAAGCTTTGTTTTATAGGTGTTGCAGTTCATTCCATATAAAACAAACACCCAACAAAATTTTCCAACATGGAATTGGGTACGACCAAAAAAAGATAGATTCCAGGTAAACGATGATAATCCTGCCTGATACAAATCGGTCTAACAAATTAGAAAGCAGAATGGTAACAGGTAAATAAGCTAAACCGAAACGCACACAGGAGACAGTTTAAACCCTTTTGTATCGAAAACAGGAAGTAAAACTTTGTTCATTAGAGAATACATCCGGCAGACTGTAGGCGAGCACCAGGTAACAGTCAAAAACACTATTCGCTCACGAGGGAATGTACACGTGTTGTGATAGTTTTATTCAACTGGAATTAGACTGATTCACACCTCTTACTTGTCGTTTCCACCCTCTCTTGGTCCTTACCATTAAGTTCACACCGAACGTTGGTTTCAAAGCCCGAGTGAGTCATTGCCTTCCATTCAGAAGTGCCCGCCTGCCGGTCTGCCATGAAACGAAGTTCAGGTCTAGCCAGCACACTGACGTAGATGGGGGTCATTTTGACTGTTTTGGTAATTAATGCTGGCGTCATGTGCAAAATCTGACAACAGGTCGTGACACTTACCACTAAAGAAAACAATCAAAAGTTGCAATAAAATAGTGATAGATCAGTGGCCTAGAAATAATTGCGCCGTGGAAATCCAAGTTATTGTTTTAATTCACAGTAAGGTAGGTTTACTGTTCACTATCGAAATCACCGATTTAACAAATCCAACGAGCCCTGTACAACAGAAGTAATCGAAAATTTGTGGTGGAGCCGTTATGTGTTTTCATGTGAGAAACGCAATCTCAGTGGTAGGAAAACCAAATATAAGCTAGACAGACTTCGTCATCTGTCTCTCCGATTGAGCACGTCGAGCGCCGACGGTGTAACAAGAGTGTCGCGCATACGAAATTGCTTAACCCCAATAGATGTATGTATACGTGTATACACGCGCAACCTTTGTCCATTAGGCTGTGAACATTTTCATACCGGATATCTAAAGACCGTCATAATACAATCGTCGGAATGTTTGCGACTAGGCTGAGGGTAGCACAAGTCTAACTGCCAACTGCCGTTGTGACCATCCGGATCCGGCTGTCTAGCTGTGACGTTTGTTTTCAAAAAGTTTCATATAGCAATATTACACCTAGGCTGACATACTGTTCGCTCGGCTCTTAGTGAACAATAACAACTGCACAACGGTGAACAGCTGGTGAACTTTGTGCTGGACGTTCTATAGTGTGGTTCGGTTATGTCTGGCAAACATAACGTAGGGTTACATACGTCGTCAGTGATGAAAACGGAATGACGATCATGTGTGTTCTCAATGTCAAGTATGTTGTGGTTTCTAATCCGATAGACCACAAACGACTTACATCACTAGTGGTTGGTCGCCAAACAGAGGGTTGGAGCAAGATAAATTATTCGCTAGCGACAGAGGACCGAGGTTCTCCAACCAAAGCATACAGTATCAGATTGTACAGAGATTCAGTAAGTAACAATCTAACCTATAGCTATGTATTGACCTAAAGAAGGGAGCCCAGAGACCAAGGTTCGTCACCTTATCTCTTAACTGAAAACAACTGAAGTTTAGTATATTAATACTTTCATAATTTTAACGAGTATCTTCGAGATCATGAATCAGACTTCCCTGAGTCAGACGTGATTTTTTGACCGTCACATGCGGTATCGTTAAGTGTATGAGGCTAGTTGCAGTCTTGTCAGATTGTGCAGAACTGTGTCTAGAGTTACTAATCAGAAGACAATATACTACTATGCTATCCGAAACGACGCTTCTGTCAGGTTCCAATATGTTGTGCTTCACCACAACAGTTTTCTCTCAATTATAACCGCGGAAAGTGTGCATGTACTAAGCTGTAATTTCATTCTTAGAAAAGGCTAAGCCAACCAGCTATGCTTGTCGAACTGAAGTGATTTCCAACGCTTCACATCAAAATGGGTCATACATTATGCGACAAACAGTCCACCATGAAGGTGATGTAAGTCTATATTTTCACTAGTGATTACGATAATCATATCCGAACACAGACCAACCAGATGTAAGATCTAAAACCTGCACGATCATTTCCCGATTGATCGCATAAGTGAAACCCAATCGATGGACACAAAAATGCCGAAAAAACAGCAGCCATATAAAACTGAACAAAATTTATAACATACTAGTAGTAAAGTTACACGAAATACCAAGTCTTACTTCGGATGCTGAAAACTGTTCAAATAAAAATCCACAGCTAACGATTATCACAAGACTGGCGTGAAGTAATGTCATATTTAATATCATGCTAGTCGGTGTAATCAATGAAGCAGCCCCGTCACACGCATGTTAGTCTGAGTGGAGTAAGTCTCAGTATTACTAGTTAAAACATCCATAGCTGAAATGGGCAAGTTCAAGGCAGTGTACGCAAAAAATTTGCCAGACAGAATTCGTGGAATTAGGATGAAATAGAAATGTGTGTAATTCTTAACACAACAATCAACAACATGCAAACAACAAAACCGACGGACGGCATAGATGATTCTGACAGAAATTAATCAATTCTCAGAAAGGCTTACCGAAACGGTCAAGGCCAAAGGTCACACAAAAATACCAGATAACTTTGCTGGAATTTGACTGTTATTTTGCAGCTGAGGAATGCATTTCACTTGTCTGAGTCATAAATGTGGTGTTGAGTGGTGATAAATTGAATAGTCTAGAGTTGAAGGATTACGTGGAAGACATACACGCCAGTGTTGGAGTGTTCCAGTAACAATGCAATGGACCAGTCTTTCTTGAGACAGTGAGATTACAGAGGGTTTTCCCAAATATGTAATGAGGAAAAAGCATAATACATGGGAAAACAATGTTAAAATGAATGAATATCACTGCACCACAATATTGGTGTTGTATGATAGGCAGTTTCTCTGTGAGTAGTATACTACTCACAAATGGTATATTACCCACAGGTGGCATTCAGGAACAAAAGAGCAAGCTCCGAACGCCAGGAAGACGACGGACGAGAATAGACTATCGGAATAGTGTATACGCACTATGGCAGAAGTTCAACCAAGGAGATTGATAACGTACTACCAACCGATGTATGTGAATGCATGTCTGACGTGCAAATGAATGTACGCGTTTGTGGTTT
>LUCH01001747.1:40853-52602 GCA_013368495.1 Paragonimus heterotremus
TGTTAAATCGTTCATGATATTGTTACATAATCGCAACCCGAAACTGTTGGCGATTAGCGAGGCCATGCTAATCAAAAAACACCGGTCAGTTTTGTGTACACAGAAGGCGCTGACGCAATCAATCTCCTTGCCGTGAAAGATTGAACTATTAGCGTGTGAAAGGTTAGAGCTATGTGGTTGGTTCGTTCAACTGTTGTTGCTGTACGCAGTTTGTATAAAATTTGCCAGCTTTAGGTTGGCGACTGATGAGAGTAAATCGAAATGATATTATGTTTGTCGGCGAAAGCGTACACAGAGTTCAGAAAACTGAAATAATTAGGTTTTAACTTTCGGTGTTGACCATTAGAAAGCAGAAAACTACTTATTCAATATTGCTATTCAACTGAGAAATTTGCCACAAATAGTTAAGCGTCCAGATAGGATAAGTCGGTAGTGCTTAGCGTGAGATCACTAGCGTAGTAATCAACACGACTGTCCCATGAAAGCGCGCCCGTAATTCTGCTTCCAGACGTGGGAAGGATATCCGCTGCTGATAAGCTCTAACAAGTGTGAATCCCGAGTCCAATGCTTCGAATGAGAAGGTTGCAATCATATGAGTGATGACTAACGTGAAGTCCGCCAAATTCCTGGACTATTCAGCGTTAATTGTCTATTTTACCTAATATCGGTCACACATTGACGTTGTGGTTTGATGAGCGATGAAACACGGAGTGTATACCACGAACATATATTCAAAGCAGCAAAAGAATGCCCAAAACTAAAATACAAGTTTCAAGGTGGCTCAGTGCAGCTACCTTCAGCAGCGTCGTGACTAACGAGTTGCATAAACCTGGACGGTTGATGTATTCTTAAACGCCATCATAATGAAGAAAATAGCAGGTGCAGCCAATGTCTCATGTGCTCAACGCTCAGTTTCGCCACCCGGTAGAAAAGTATTGCGATGGAGCGATTGGAAACCAGTGCTATAAATAAGACATGATCGAACGCTATAGTCAACGATGAGAATGATGTGTATTGTTGCCGTCAGTACTAACAACTGTGCACTCTTTTCGGAAACGCAGGCAAGTCAGAATTCCATAGTGGAAAACGCACTCCAAGACTTCCTGTTTTAAACTCTGATCCACTTCCCAATCTTCTTTCGCAATTTTCCTCATTTCGTTAACCCAAATCGTTGTTTGATTTGGTCTTACGTAGCAAACCCATTTCCATTGGCTCCGAATGAGTCTACAAGATACAAACTAAGAAGAGTCTCTACGAGTTTCGTACATCTCACATACCACTGATACTTTGTTTTATGCAACCCACTCGGTTAAGATAAACACATATCACTATTCCCATACACATGTCGCCAGCAATATTGAAAGTGACTTTAAGGGCACCATGGCGGACTGTGCACAGTCGTCAATAGCTTCACGGTCGACCTGATCATCGAATCAGTTTTATCTAGATGTCACAATATTGATTCTAATAGGTTACATAAAAGTAGCATCCGTACAGTACCATCACATTCCTGAGGGGTTTGCAAAGGGATGGCAAGTCTCAGTTTCAGTTCTTGACATAAGTTTAAAAACTATACGGCAATTCCTACAGACTGCACTCTTGTACTGGACACCTAAGACTGCAGTACATTTCTTGCATATCTCGTCATCAACGAACTATGAACTAGTTTCACTTGTTCTACATTTAAGTGGGACTGATACATGGAGTAATAAGCCTTCTTCTATAAAAGGCGGCTTGTATTCAACAAAATTCTGACTACACGAACTTGCAAATATTTATTTCGCAGCATAACTCCAACTTAAGCTACTGAACCGATTTCACTGTGAATGGTTTTCCAATTAGCTGATTGAATATCAGGTCGGGAGTGGGGATTCTGCAACTACTGGTTGGTGCGCTATACGCAAGCCATTAACATAACCTGAAGAACCCACCGGAGTTCAATGAACACTTGCGCGCTTGGCTCCAGAGGACATGGAAATCAAACCGATCGTTGCAACTTGTCCAGCAGGTAAAGGTCAGTGGGCGTCGACTAGGATGACCTGCTGTGATTGGACTGATGACTGAACAGACCAGCCATAGGCTGAACTGAATGATCCCTCGGAGAATAACCTGTTCAATGAACACTGCTGATTACACTTCTAATATGGTCTGCACATCGTTAGCCCCTTTGGAAAGAAAACACTACGCGAGAGCGAAGCTCGATTATATAGCTTGTTTTCGAAAGGGGTCGACTGGGAAGCCTATGGGAATACGATACGCGAGACCAGTTGTGAATGACACTTGTGTTATGTTAACCAAAATCCTCTACAATCTACCAGAAATTTTGTCTTCATTTCTGATTTATGGTGTTTCCCAGAGCAGAAGATATCGCCCCTTGAGATGTGATTTGAAGACATAGGAGAGAGAAAATAGCAAACAAAAGAGAGGAATCGACAAAAGGGTATCTCAAATTGCCTGATTAAAGGTCCTAAAGCCATTAGTGAATGGTTTTCAGCTTAACGCTAATAAGGTGACATGTTTACGTTGAGTTTGGCACTCGCAAACCTTAAAACATACATGTAGCTTTATACTGAGCTTCAATAAATGTGGCCAATACTTCTGATTCTGATGCTCACGTAGTGTATGTTGAGTAAGTGAGGCAACAGAGTTGTGTTTAAGAAGCCATACGCAGTCAGTTAAAAACGTCTGGAAACTAATCATCCATAACCCCATCAATTAATAAACATACAGACCTTTGGTCCGGATCCTGTGAAAACTCCAGAGCTTTCACCGGTTAACCTGATTTAAACAAAACTCTGCACAAAGTCACCGACATACTGCACGACACTTACAATTGCCTGTATACTGGAAGAAGGAAAGGTAGAAGCTGATCGTCAAACTGTCACTTGCGGAAAGAGCCCTGTTCAGGTACAGAAATATTCGAAAGCCTTACTAGGAAAGACCTCATTTTTGAGACAACTAACCACGGCTGCATAATGCAGCAATCTTGACAGTTTCATTACGATTGCCAAATCTGGCCAACGCATGTAGCAGTGAATCAGAGCATCTTCGAAAACTGATGCCGCAGAAACATTAACGCCGTGTTTAGTCGTCACGGTGTTCGCTAATGTTTTCGGACGAATGAGCTCAGTCGACCGCTCAGTGCAATCTTATTGCACGAGTTTCGCTGACTTGGACTTGTTCACGGTATATCAACATATCGGTTGCCACACCATATTTTGTCCGCACGTGCCGGGTTAAACACTACAATGTGCGACACGGCTTCGTAACAAAAAAGCTTTAACATGAAAGATGGTTTCAATAAAACCTTGACCTTTCTTGGTTAACATTCAATGAGTGTCTCCGTTTGATAATACCATCAGAAATGGAGAAAGATGTAGTCAATGACATAAGGAGTGATAAGTTTCCGTAGATAAATTTTTCACAGTCGTTATCTGCTTCGTCCTGTATGATTCCACCGCTCTCCATGATCCATTTAACATAAAACTGATTGCGGAGCAGGCAGTAGCCGGCGTTTAATATCTGTACGAATATTACACATGTGCAACTCCTAGTGTTACCACTTCCAGATACGAATGATAATGAACCTGTGCGCTGCGATATAGTGTGCGTATGATAACAATCCATCACCGTGCTTACATAACGCTCGTAAACTACCTCACCTCTAACTAGTCACAAGGTCAACAGGTCCAGAACAGATGATCAATGACGTTGCCGTGTTAACTGACATCAAAAGTCTGAGATAGAATTATAAAAATCGCACTTTAATCGTCATTGTCATAAATGAAATTTGCCGGCAAGAAAAGGGCAATATGGAAATGAAGCGGAATACCGTGTGTCAAAAGCAGACAAGGGAAGCCCTAAATAATGTGAGGTTTGCACTAGCCCAATTTCAAAAAGGAGGAGGACAAAAAGATAGACGAATCATGGATTGGCGCGACGCAAAACAATGCGGTCGGGCATACACTATGTCGTGGACAGTAATGGAATACAGGATTAGGGATATTCAATGTTTTAAATAGAGCCTAGCACCAATCAATAAGATAATCATATAGAAAACGTATTGTCAGAGTCAACAATAAACATTGTTAAAGCAGGATTCCAAAATAGACATATCAAAAAATTGTATTGGCATATCTGGCGACTGGTTGATGAAGAGGACATGGGTGAGAGAGGTACAAAAACCCGTCATATCTAAAACAGAGACAAATTAGACAAACAAATTCAAATTAGGTAGGATCTTGGCGGAACACATTTTGGAGATGAATGAGACTGCAATTTCGAAAGCTAAGCATGCACACGGTTGAATGAGTAAGCTAGAAACCAAGTAAGTTATCGACGGTTTTTCAAACAAGACCCAAGTATGTGGGTACAAAAAACGTCCAGACTTACTTGAGCAAAAATGGAAAAGCCCAACAGGCAACCGCAGGAACGTTAGGCAACAAAGGTTTCCAGGTCATGCGTTTTAGTCCGAGAGGTCAGCAACGGATCGGCCTCAACCACCTTTAATAATCAATGAATGCCCCATAATACATCATACGGGTTAGGCAATGCTCGAGACAGTGAAGCGCAAAAAAAACGACTGCCACAAATGAACGATAGGGAAATGCATTAAAATAAAACAGAATTTACTCGTTAGGGTGAATACAAAGGAAATTAAACTATAACTTCGACTACAGATTCGTAACACTAATTGACAAATCCAATCATGAGTGAGTTCATCATGTAAAACAATAGAAATAAGGGAAAATCTAGTACGATCAGCAAATTTTTGTGGTGGAGTGGGTGTTCGAAGCAAAACAGAATATACAGAACAGTCCAGTCAACAGGCAAACAAGAGAAACCATCACTGGGCGTCACAAAAACTATGGTGATGAATAACACATATATATGGTCCACCAGGTTCGCTGTGAAACAGTGTGCACATCAGACTCGTAGTACATGTAATAATAGGACTATTACGGTACCATTTATCAGAGATCCGGAAGATAAGACGAAACATACCGGTCCAGTACTCCAATGTGAGACGGCACTGGTCGGAGCAGCTTTAGCATCCACCTCATCTTTCGATGAGATCGAAGTGGTTGTAGGAATGGCCGGACTCACAGTGGCATTTCGTTTCGAGCGGCGGGACCTAGTTCTAGAACGTACACATATAGCCAGAGATAGTATGATGGTCACCGCGATCATGGTCGCGATAGCGCTCACAACCGACAGAATGATGGGCATCCGCTTGCGGGGAAGCAGTATACGATTGTAGATCTCGTCTAGCGACTTTTTATCAGCTACGGCTGCCTGCAATTAGGAAATGCGGTACACATGGATAAAATAACCGAACCTAAGTGGAACATGGTAAGTAAATGAGGTTCAAATAACCATGTAGAAAGTAACAAAAGAACAGTACTACAATGGGATGCCAGATCTTTAAAATCACCAGCATTTCTTTTATTCCAATGATCAAGATTAGGCATCTGTTGACGGATAATCAGTTTTGGTAGGGCATCCGATCACTGGCATTAGAAGTCAGTTGTAAATACCGACAAACGACACGGCATTTATATAAGACGGGTGATTGCATGTATTCACATTCGCCAGTGACTGTTAGATGTCGATAGTAGGTTACATGTTAGTACTTTTAGCAATGATGACACGTTAATCAGTGGCTGCGCGTGTATGTACATAAGAGGAATACTGGTGTTTTTAAGACAATTCTGCACATAAATTTTGTAAGCGTGTGGGCGGCCAACTCAGGTGGGACAGTCAAAATATAACTACCAAAATGTGCACGTGATGGCGTGGAGATATGATTCGTGCCAAACAGTATTTCCGAACAGAATGGTTCACTGTCCGAATGATCAGTGTTTGAAAGAAAGTCGCGAAGCTGTCCACAACATTGTGTTTAATCAACCTTGAACGAGATGGAACAAATATGGCGAATCACGTGGACATGAATGTAAAAACGAGAATCGGTGATGTATAATGTGATCGAGCTCAACATCTCAAACTGAGAATTGCTGAAGAGCAGAACAGGAAAAACCATAAAAATTAGAGCAATCCGGTTATAACTCACCTCCTCCAACCAACCGATGGGGAAGTAGAAGGGTCCCTTCATATCTTTGAAATTCCTAAAAACATAAAAAGCGAACAGAGAAGGGATGAGAGACGAACATAAAAGATTCGACGTTAGTGTTGGTCGACTCCGTATTCGAACAGGTGATCAGTGAGAAAGGAACAATCGCAGACAAGCGACAGGCTATGTACACGTTGCTTCGTTGGGAAAATACGGCAGCTGTTTTCTTCAGTCAGTTTCATGTGAATAAAAATAAGACACTGAAAATCTGTCTGCATGGACATATCTAGTTAAATAAGATCATCCAATCACGTGTATGAATTTCATTCGGTACGTGAAAAACTGAACACTAAACATGGAATGCTTAAGTAAACGCTCAGGCATGTTAGTGTCAAGAAGACATGTGGTAGTATGGTTTGGCGACGAAGAAGTGACAACCAAGGCACGCAGTAAACAAGGGAGGAGTCATAATAAACAACATCACAGAGAAAATCTGAGCAGTGACATAAAAAAATCTTTAGAATTACTTACTTAGTCGTGCTGTTCATGTACACGTTGAACTGAACCCGTTTGAAGGCTTCCAACAAGAACCCAGTTGTCTGAAGAGAGAACAACACCGGATAAACGCATGAATCGAACAAGTTTACAGCGACTATGGACACTGATTAACCCAACAGAAGGCGACGAGATAAGGTATGTGTACAAAAGGACTGGGCGTTCAAGTAACTAACAGACTACCGAGACATGATTAGTAAAAACACTAGCAAGACAGAGAAGAGACCAAAAAGAGACGTTACGGGCGACAAATAGATTGACAGCTGTCATGGGCTTACCGGTTCAATATGTACTGTCGTTACATGCTTATCCAGATCTGGCGTAGGTAGACCATCAAATGCCCCACTAATATGCGGATCTGCCCCTATGAAGGACGGTTGCGATAGGAACATGGGCATTTTAACCCCTTTTGAAGACAAACACGGCGCAAGCGCAACGAGACCTTTGGGTGGACAACCCGATTTTGTTTTACAAAACATACGACTGCGCCATTCAGCAAGGGGATCTGTTGGATCAGCAGGTGCTCCGGAGAAAACGACTACCTAAAAACGAACGCAAATAACACAGTTAGCGATAGAGGAATCTAAATCAGGAAAAGCGTAAACTTATCATGAGGCAACCAGTGCATGATACAGAGGGTTGTACACAAGTATTGAAACAGTCCGCCGTCCAGAAGGGAAAGTTTAACATCTGATGCTTGCACGCATGTCCACGAAACGAGAACATCTTACTGACCAAGTTAAGAGTTCGCAATGGAACCTGAAGGAGTTAGTCGAAGGTGGAGTTGCTGTCGAAGTTTGAATGTATATGGTTCACCTGTACAGTCGTTAAGACATAAACGTATGCGACAGTAATAGTAACTACAGTTCAGAGCGTAACCATAAGGGCGTATTCTTCAAAACTCTTCTACGACAAATGTTCATTTGGCATGAATCGTGTTATACGCTTATAACCTGCTTGGTCTTGTTTATCGAACAAACTAATCATCTAACAATGAATCACTGGGACGATAACTAGGCCCACTTTTAGACAATATTGTGGCAGCTAACGTATTCGAAAGCGCGTTGAGTAGATCTCGTTACCATAGGGCTCCTGTAGCCACAAGATTGGATGAAATAGCATTCTGGTTTTTCATCCTCATTCGTAACAGGATCAAAGTGAGTAAAACATGATTCGGTTATGATGATGAGATAAACATGAAGCAGTTTGCCACCACCATGCTCACAGGACAATCACTCACATTTCTCACTTGAACAAAACGGCAGCAAGAGCATGAAGAGCTACGTGAGAATGGGATAACCCAACATGTGGTCAATTACCTGGGCACACTCAGTAGGGAAACTCTGTAGAGTTAATGTGCGATTCACTTGACTCGGGAAAAGCATAGGAGTCCTTTTGTGAGAAGGGTTAGTCAAACGGATTATCCGAAGGTGAAAGCAGCTAGCCAATGCGAGTAGCTTTCGATTTCTTTCTTATAGTATTCCTTTTCTCAAGGACTCCCATTTTTCACGTACTGAACTCGCGTTTTCAGAAGATGCAACATTACATCCGTCACCGCTGCAACAGTCAGGTTTCCTTTTTCAAATAACTCTTAAATTCAACGCATACACTCCGCAGATTGAAACCTACAAAGTTCAGTAAAATCAATCGTGCACTATCGAAATCAAGTTCACGAACAGCGATCAAGTGAGGGGCTCCACAGTCAGGTCAACAGGCGCTATTTCTCAGTTATGTGTGCCATACACAACGATCGAAAATTGGACCACATTTAAATAACATTAGGTGAAGATGTTATCTGGCTTAACCGGTAATTCAATTAATGTGAAGAAGCTGTTAAAAGGATACTTGGGTTACATTTCATTCACACCAAGCTAACAGAGTTGTCGATCAGAAGAAAACAGAGTGATCTGTCAGACTACAATTTGGTTGCACGACCCTGCAATAGACCGCAACACAAGTGGGAGACCGCGACCCACTGCCATACATGCACATGCCGGGTGCCAATTGAATCAGAGGCAAGTAACGGACTGAATATTCCATTCGATGAAAGATCGCATCAGGTGTTTCGTCCTGTTAGGGGGCCGCATGCAGCCAACATGGCGTGTTTGTGCGGTGGGCCCGCGTGCATGACTCACCGTACATAGCGCGTCAGTGCGCCCGCAGCCTTACATTTGTTTGATTGGATTTGCCATATGACTTTCTGGATTGGACATATAGGCTTTAACCCGTTTATGCTTGAGGGCTGACAGCGTACAGTCCACCGTACCAAAACACAACCTCATCAACTTGCCCACAATTTCTACCGTACATTTATCTTCCACGCTACAGTACAACACTGTTAGTATAAACGTACCAGTCTTCTGAATTCACCATACGACAATTGTATAGTCCACTAGTTACGATACACGAGTTTCATTTGTAACTGTCATAGAACTCATGGATACATCTGGTAAAATCTGAACTGTGGAGCATTACGAACAAATTAAAACGTCCCATACTGCACATATTCTTGAGCACGTGCGTGTGCACCTCTGGTGTCAAACCGCTCATCCTGACCAGCAGACTAGCTACAAACTTGTGCGCAACTCGGCACACTGGATCACACTTTGAAATGATGTACAGCCAGGCACACAAAAAACAGCGTTTAGGACAAACTTACTCGTGATAAGTAAATAGACATACAAACCTAAACAAGAAACGAGAAAAACAATACCATTCGAGATATACCTCGATGTCTTTTCGGTTGATTGTGGGCTTTTTGTCGTTCGCATATAGCGTGGAAGACCGACAAATGTCAGGCACGTGAAAAGTGACCGTCGAGCCAACTTCCATTCCCGGTGGAGCCAAACTTCCGTCTGAAACAAAAAAGTGTTACGAAGAATTCCTGAGCACATCGACGATTAAAAAATGAGAATCTTACACAATGCGTGAGGAAGTTTACACACTCTACAGCAATCGTTTGTTGGGATACAGTGTATTAATTCACAGTTGAGCAGTACAACGTCAGATTTATTAAACCAAGAACACCACGTAGTCAAAAGTAAAATGAAACTGACAAATCCTAATGAAATTAAGCAGTCCAATGTATTGTGCAGAGGTTGGTATCAACTTCAACCCTAGAGAAATACCTCGTGATTAACTATGTACCTTGTTAGTCGAATTCGAATTCACTTTCTGTATAAAAGCTCAGGAGGTTGTGCGGATTGAAATATTCTACGGACAAATAGATAACTCTCTACTCTCAACTTCATTGTTTGTGAGTGTCCCATTGCACAGCTCCCTAAGCCAACGTATTATGCTAGAGGCAGCTGAATACATGTGTTCTCAGCATCAATCCCACTCAACAATTGACATTCACAAAACGGGACTGTTCACTCTGAAGTTAGAGTTCAAAAACCCAGCGGCCATGTCTTTAACGGTATCGTGGGAAAACAGAATCAACACCAAGCATCAGCGAATTTGCGGCCTTCAGAATGCAAGAAGCTGCCAATAGTCTGCGACCACCACGCAAGCAATAGTTACGTATCCGTTATCCTTGAGTACAGTCCACATGCAAAGGAATGTTGTTTAATGGACAAAAGTGGCCGCTTTTACTGACGAAATGAAGGATGTTGCAATGAATCCAAGGTCAGCAGCCTGTAACTTTTTCACGCCTGGTTCTTTCCTACATGAAACTCATCGCATATTAGAACAATCATCACCTAGTGCACCACATATTCACCTTTGAAATTATTCACCTGACTGCAATAATGAGATTGACCTAACTAGAACAAAGGGATGACAAATAATAATCAGCTATGGAGGCGAGACTGTTTATTCGGTATAAGTGGGTCTCAACCTATCAAAACTAAGCGAACCTCAGATCCGCTTCCTCACAATCCGGCGAACAGTGGGTCGTATTGGCTACTTTGATCGAAAAAACGTCGAGTGAGTGTTTAGACCAATGGTGAACTCTGAGCCGTGAAGTGAGAACGAAATCCAATTTTGACTCCCAACCCGGCCTAACTGATCAAAGCCACCGGATATTTCGAATACCCGTGCGACTCTCACGATCAAAAAATGAAGTGTATCGATAAGGATAGGTTATTCCCTTGTAAAATTGACCACATTCTTGCTATCAAACCTAAACTTGGACTTCAGAAGTGATAATATTAGCTATCACTTTACTTCCAAGGAGAATGTGGGAAAACATGACAGTAAAACGTGTTCCATTCAACAGATTTTCTATAAACAACCACCGGTAATTCTCCCCTAATTCCCTCCTTTTTTTACGTTATATATCAGTTTATTGTTACCTAAATGTAAAGCATAGACGACTCGACAATGGGAATCCCATACGCTGAGTTACCTGCTCAGAAAATATGGACAGCCTACTATCTCAATATACCTGGCGTGAGGTTCCCCCAAAGTCGACGACTGAAAACACGTATTACTCTATCAAGGCCACAAATTGTTGACCTCGAACAGCAGATGTGTCGTGTTGAGTTGTCTCTGAAGTGCACATCGAACCGTACGACTGAACATCGAGGCAACTTGCTAAGAAAATATTACGAATGTCTGCAAGGAACGAGACAAGTAGAGTCAGTACAGACTACCAGTCCCCTTCCAAGGAGGCTAATTGTGTATTCTCAGTTCCAAACAAAGAGCAGCTGACCATGAGTCTACACAATTTCTGTTTGGGCTATGAACAAGGGATTCTTATCACATTCTAAATATACTGTTTATCTCAACGGTTCCGGCCTCACTATAATATACACGATATTTCTGTAATAAACAGCACCAACAATTGGGAAGAACACTTGTTAAACAGCCAACTTCAAAACGTGCCGCATTCTACTTTAACATAATCTCTCAATGTGTCGATCACACACTCAGCACGTCAAGTGTTTGAATACATAAATTGAGCATCACTCGCAACTGATTGCAACCACCGCATTCCCATACACTTTCCAGTCATCCCATTTCGTAAAAGAGGCACTAGACACGAGTTTTGTTCTCATTAGAGCCTGTCAGTAATGCATATCCTTGCCACGGTCAGGATCAGAATTCCGATCACGTTTTCATGAGGCAACCATGTTAACCCCTGCCCCAGTGGCCTCACATTAAGCATGACTGGATCATCAT
>LUCH01001747.1:59649-105563 GCA_013368495.1 Paragonimus heterotremus
TCGGCCGGAGGAGTTTTGTCAGTTCTGATAATAACCTCTCGCCACCATTCTTGAAAAGAGAAAGACAGAGATCTGGTCCAGAAGCCTTATTACGCTTTCATAACTTGAGCTCCACGGCCACTTCTGCTTTCGATGGGGGGCCGTCTGGAACGTAATAACTGACCAGTCGGGTCCCGTCGTCCGCATGCTCTGGTTGAGGCCACCTGAACTGTTTCTCAAAATGTTCAGCCCACCTGTCAAGTTGGCGCAACTGATTGGTGATAAGTGAACCATCTTTTTCACATATGGTCTCACTTACACCGACTCGACGGTCAGTACAACCACGGATCAAGGAAAAAAGCCTTCTGCCATTCCAAGATAAAAAGGCTCTTTCCATCTCTTTCGATTGGTTGATCAAGTAGTGCTCACGGTCTTTGCGCAACCGGGTCGATATCACTCAGGATAGCCACAGGTGCAGACCCCAACCAGTCTTGAAGGAGTAGCATGCATTCCGAGAGCGTAAACCACTCATTACATAGTGATATCGCATTCGCCAAGTGAGTCAGGTCATCTTCAACTGTTTGCGCATCGTCACTAAGTAAGACATAGTTTAGGTCTACGATCCGTTCCCATGAAGTAGCTTCATACCGCAATTGGCCAGACCGTTCAGAGTTGTCTGCAAGATTCCATGTAAAACGTGAGTTGTATGCACATTTCGCGCAACCTGTGGACACTCGGTAATTGCAATCGATCCATTTCTCACTGGCCTTAGATACTCCAAAACAAGTACATGATTCCCCCGGTTTGAAAAAATTAAACCGAGAGTGAAATAATAACTAATAACCGAGTTGCTTTAAAATCTTGAATTTTTAATTGATTTTAGGCATATTCTTAAACACTTACTTACACTTTTGGTTGACAAACAGGCTTCATTAAGTGAGCATCAATCATTTGCTGTTCACATGCCGTTAACCGCGAACAGGTCGTTAACACGCAATCGTGTGAACCCAAATTCAGTCAGTCGAACAGACCGAATCGCATGCATCGGCCCAGAAAGTTGACACGTTTTAACAACAGTCAATACATTATTGAACATTGGAGACCTGTCTACATTGCTCACACATGTAAAACGTACATTGTTTAGCATTGGACAAAGTGCACACCACTCGGCTTAATCACAACTTGGAGTGATCACCTCATATCACGTCTTGTCAGACTTAACCACACACGAAGCTTCACCTCTTCAGTGTGGCCGGTAGCTCGAACGCAATAAGACAGCTGGAACAAAACGCAGCAAAGTACTGCGCTGATTAGTTTGTAAAATTCACTTTCAATGGACATTTCGTCACCTTTGTAATGCAATACAGTACTCATGAATCAAGACGACGATTGCGTAACAAGTCACAGTAGAGATATTACCACGATGATTCCTCTTCCCAATCGGTTTTATGCACATAGGTAATAAAATATTCATCACAACGACCAAATATACATTCAAAAGCTTTGTTCGCCGTTGTGTTGCAGAAGATAACGAATATTATTCATGCACCTGTTCGTGTTGACAGTTATTTAAAGTGAGCTTGCAGATAAGCACAACATATGACCATACACGTCATAACTGACATTGTTAAAAACCTATGGCTTACCTATACACGAATGGACCAACCTCTTGAAAATGAGGCCGCCCGCCAGCGAGAACTTCATCCGCGTTGGTCAAATTCAGCAAGTACACTTTGAACAGGATTGGGACTGACGGTTTGAGCCAGTTATCGAACAAAGGTGAGCCAGGTTGGAGTACCAGTTTCTGCATAGAAGAAAACCAACGTGATAGAAAACAGGGCGATCATGTACACAGCTACAATGCATCAGTGTGAACCAGATACATAAGTATATTACGCGTCTCGATACAAGCCATCCATATGGGACTGGTAGTCAACGGGATAGTTTTAATGTGTGACGCGAAAGGTTGCAAGCAAGAGCCCCTTTCAGAAAACTTTTACGTGATGAGTTTAAACAAAAAAGAAATCGACTCTGGAAGGTCGGGTTGAGGAGAAACATTGTGATCACCATATTGTGTTCTTCTGACTGTAGTCAGTGCAGACTGAGCTGCACTCATAAGCACCTACAGACTGTGAGCAAACTAGTAATGAAAACACTGCAGTTCATCATGCATAGTATGATTGATGCGTCAGAACAAGACGGATTAATTTAGTAAAGTTGAACAGCGATATGAACAAATAAATTAGCTAACAAATAGGAGTGGTTCAACACGCACGCTCGCAGTTTTAAAGCTTTACGGAATCGTCAATAGGTTCTAATTTTTAGTGAATTATTATCGGACTAGGCGCACCACACTTACATTATTACTCAAGTGGTGTCGATTGCTGCTAGAATTGGTTGTCTGAGTACAGTAGCCCACCCGTTCTGTTTATTTTAATAAAGACGACGTTGTAAAGTTTTGATGAAAATGTCATGCACCTAGCCCGATGACGACTCTCTGAATGATAGCCTGTTCACTACACTAAGTTTTTCACATCCGAATTGATTTACTGAACAAACTGCGCGGAATTCTTTAGTCTGTGTTCAACACCCAACGAAATTTGAAATTAAAGAAGACGCAATACTCAAGACGAAGAGGCTATGTGAAAAGGATCAGCAACCTATCGATCACCGAAACGAATGAAAACATGCAATGAAAGTTAACTGGCGTTTTTTACATTTCTGACTTAAAACAGATCAGGCAGAGGTTGATGACATCCGTTGCTAAAGTGTAACATGTCACAGTGACCGAAGCTGAAGGATGATTGTGCATTACATCAACCACAAGTGGCTTGCGCGAAACAACTTGTTGTTCCACTCACACATCCGGTTTTCAATGTAAACCCAAAGG
The DNA here is from genome assembly GCA_013368495.1 of Paragonimus heterotremus. Lineage (NCBI taxonomy): Eukaryota > Metazoa > Platyhelminthes > Trematoda > Plagiorchiida > Troglotrematidae > Paragonimus > Paragonimus heterotremus. The sequence goes on from LUCH01001747.1 coordinate 62,519, forward strand.
AATAAGACCAGAAGGCGTTTGAGCGGAAGCCTTTGCAGGTCACCGATCAACGCTGGCTAGCCAGATGGCAGGTAAGTATGACAGTAAAACTGTTACTCTCATCTCAAAGAAACAAAAGATAGAAACCAACACTACACTATGTAAGTAACTCTAAACTAACCTGCAAAACTCACTCACCTTGGCAAGAAGATACAAAAACATACGATCAAATACCAGCAACAGAATGAATGAGACCAAGGCCAATAAAATGAACACCACTGCGCTGATAATCAGAGTCACCTCCAGGCGGCTAGCTTTTCGACGCATGGTTCACAAATGCGCTACTGAAAGATGAGGAACAGATGCAACACACCGGGCTGGGAACAATAAAAATGCTCGCGGGATGTTCTTTTGTTGTCTTAAGAAAATGTCATGCGAACGCTGAGTAGCAAGACGCGTGTAGAGTTTAATGCGACCGAAAAGGTAAGGGGCGAATCACGAACTCAAGCGAACTGCTGAAAACGGAGAGTGGAAATACTTAACATTAGAAGATATCGACAAAAACAAGCGAACAGAATAGAGGAACCTAGTATACAAGATTACTGACAAACATGCAACAACCGGTTATTCTGGACGAGTTTTGCCAAATAACCCACAGTTGCAACCGGGATCTGGCTCAGTAGACATGAGTCCGTAGTATACGTATGAACATTCTGTCCAAACTTCCACACTTCGCTACACTTATAGATCTGAACGAATCACGACTTATGAAGAGTCGACCATGTGAAGAAAGCAGTCAATTGAGGACTAGATCGATACTAAGTGGTATATATATATATATATATATATATATATATATATATATATATATATATACTTATTAAGTTGAAGTGATATGATAAACATCCGATCTGATTAAACAAAATATACCCACTTAGAAATGCATAATGTCAATTGGCAAGAGACTACGCACGGTTCACATTCCATGAACTGTGTTACAGATGTGGGCTCGAGTAAATTCCAAATGTGCGCTCAGCTGACGGCAGGAATATGTGTGAGCACAATGAGCTCGGTTGAGCTAACGAGTATTGGTGGAAACATTTTAACAAACGAAAGTTGAGTCAATATTCGTCGAACAACTGTAAATACTTAGGTCAACATCACAATTCTCGATCCAAGCGGTTCTTTTGCAGTTTTCTTCACACAACCTATCAAACAACCCCACAAAGTGGAAAACACCTGTTTAGCAGTTCATAAGGTAGCTGTGAATGGTACTGAGCGTCGAGTTATACGCCATTGTAGCACCTAACGAGAGAACTGAACTGTTTCAAACGTTGATACAGGAAGCGATACAGTTAATGACGGGTATCTGGGTCAATGTCCTGTCAATTTGCCTGCCTCCATTCGATCAGGGTTTCTAAAAAGTACGTCTTATGCCGTTGACAATCTAATCAAAATTCCTAACCAAACGCCAAAGATTATTTTAAGCGCTGAATTCAGGAGCAACATCACCGACAAAATGATTATGCCAGCGATTATCTGACGCAGACCACAAGCACACATGAACGTACAATATGAAAAGCAAAAGAAAAGTGTACCGAAGCGAAAGGTTTTCTATTTGAATAGGACAAGCCCGTATTTACCGACCGTAAAAAACAAGTCGGCAAAACCTTAGGATAATAAACCCCAAATTAGCACAGTGGTCTCCAGTGATTACAGATGCGAGTGACAGCCATAAGAAGATACACAGAGAGAGAGAGAGAGAAAGAGAGAGACAGAAAAGCGCGATTCATGAATGAATTGGGAACCGAGAAAGCACAACAAACACTAAGGGACAAACTCCCCCGTTCTTCTCATTTAACGCAGTAACAATCTAAGTCGTGGGCACAAACAGTGATATGGAAATGACAGTATAAAAGTTGATCTGCAAAAAACTGAAAAGTGATGGAAAATATGAGTCATGATGAGTTGATGAAGTGAATGAATTCCATGTGATGCTAGAAAATCAGAAGATAAGAACGAATCTGATACACTCGGGGAATTTTAAATTCGTCATTTAGATCACACATCCCACATACAAACATGTTCTAGTGGGCTATGTGTGTTCCACCAAGTGGAGGAACGTCAAAAAAACAACGTGCGATCGATTGATCTAGGAGAGGTAAAGGACAGAGGATGGAAAACGGCCAAAGAATCAAAAACACAAGCTTTACGATTATCTTTACATACAGGAAAGCCCATCGGGATTATGAAGTTGTATGATTCGGCCGGTGAATTGGAGAGCTGGTTACTCGGGTCACAAATCTGCAGCCAGCGGGGAACAGGGATGAAGCTAATGGGAGTTGCATATGTGCGGCTCAATCTCCCGGATGTTCCGGACATACTGGCCTACGTTTGAACCATGAATCGATGCACCTGACAACATAAAATGAATACACCAATATTAATGCGGCTCGAAAGACTATCTATGTGCGATCACAGCAATACCGCTTTCACTATCTATCCACATACCGATAATGATACCACACAGCACAGTGCAAAAGACAACAAGAAGACTACGTAAGGATTATATATCCAGTTAATGTCCAACATTTACAGACACATTTTCTGGTGAGTCCCTGTCGCCAATAACATTGCCAATAGTACACATGAAAATCCTTAAGCCATCCAACACTGAATAAACTGATGATGAGTTGAAACAATCAAATACCACAGAGCAAGAAAGGTCAGACCAGTCGACACAACGTTCAGAGTGAATAATGTTTGGCTGTGCGACACACTTTAACTGTTTGTCTCATTCAATATCGACAGCTACCAATCAGTGACTGACATTGAAACACGATGCCTATACATCTACGAAAAAGTAGGCCTAGAATAGAGATAGAAAAGTGTAAGAGTGTTACTAAATCACAACTTTATGCGTAACACCAAACACACATCAAAATGCTTACTACACCTTGCAAACATCGAAACGCAAGGACAGTAAGTTAGCATCTGCCCTATCGTCGTTTCTGACGCTTAAACTCAATAACCGCACCTGATTAACAGACAACTCGGTTGAACAACTACAACATTGACGCTAGTGAACCTAACGAATCGTGAGTAATCCTAACTTTTCCAGCCAAATCGCAGGAGTCACGGGATCTCTGACACAAGAAAGGAACATCATTTGCAATGGCTGAAGTTTTCTACGTCAAGCAAGCATTTATTCATTTTGTGCTGTCCGCCAGCATGTGGTTTCATGGAGTGTTTAGTACGGAAAATGGGTAGCTCACACACCGTGTACATCACGGTCTTACCTACTATCTAAATCTTGAGTAATGGATAAGTGAATTTGTTTCATGCTCGCCCGCAAATATCCCCTAAGAATTTTCCTAGCTACTCATTGATAAAATTCGATGCACGACATTAAATTCAGAATTCAATGGATGAATAGCTGAGATCGATCTATGTCCTGCACATATGTACAAGGTCATTTTCAGCCAGTTTGAAGTAGAAACGAGACAGAATAAGCACTAGGCTTTTAAAAAAACGTTCGGCCAGATGGAATAACAAAATGTCATGAGTGAATGAAGTCCGGCCATGCAGTGCACTTAGCCTAGTCATCTGATCGGCCGACTGCAAGTACCAATAATTTGACAGGACAAACAGCAGGGGTTCATGCATATCAACACTCAGACTTGAATCACAACGCGTCTCGATATGCGAACACGCGGTCAGAGGAGACTCACTTTTTGTGATATACACACAAACAGGGTAGTCGCGCGATCACATTTCCCTCGGCGAGCTCTTCTAGACAAATTGCACACTCACCCTTGGCTTGCGTTAGCCGATCCACTGTGTGTGGTGTACAATACAAGTGTAGAAAGGAGATAATGACGAGGAAGAAGAAACACAACAAATGAACGAATGACGGAATTAAACAAACAACACACGCTAACCATATACAACTATTTACTTAAGCAACCTATGGATGTAAATTATTTGGATGAAGTTAGCATAGTGAATGTATGTCTCCGTGGTGTAATATATAACCGACTGATTTGGTTGAGTGAAAAGTATGCATAAGTAAACAGTAATGAGTTGGACAACGTAGGATAAGATTACATCGTCTAATTGGTCAACAGAAATGTAATAATTATATTCCATCACGTGAAGTGGACAGCATTAGCTTATGAACGCATACGTATAGTCAGGAAGCCTGGTGATAATAGTCCGAGGAAATCTATTCCATGTTCTGATGAGTACAAATTCGAAAACAACTATCTTGTACCTCAGACGACTCTAGAAGTTACCAATCGTACCGAGATGGTAATGGATGTCAGAAAGCGAGCGATAAGGCGTAACAATAACATCGTGCAGAATGCATCATGGCAAATTTTTGGTCGGCCATCCTATACCATCAACCTTCAAACGAATGATGGAAAAACGTTATGTATACATTGTCATTCCTATCTCAATGAACTACTATCACATTCCAGAGACATGGTTGGTTGTAACTGTATGCAATAAAATGGGATTATTCAGATTATGTGTTCTGATTATGAACATCTTCAAACGCACCATCAGAATTCCAGTTCAAGGGTTTGTTTACAGAACTGCGTACAGAGTACGGTCACTGAAGTTCACTTTATAATTCCGTAGCGTTCAGCCCTAAACGAAATGTTTCAGTTGAGAACTAGTTCTATTACAATCAATGAAGTCCGAACACAACAGTTTGTCAAGATTGTGAGTTATGTGCCTTCTGTGCTTAGTGCTGTTCTGGACAGCTAAACACCAGCAGCCGGCACTGATGTCCCAATGTAATGCACTCGAGCAACAAGTGTATAACTCTTTTGAATACGTGCTGGCAAACGAAAAGTCCCTCCAACGCAGATCCAAAAATAAAACGCTGAGTGCCGACGAAAATCCATTCCAACTAAAAGTACGTATGTACATATATAATGAATACTTCAAAATATCGATCGATCGGGACGCTTAGTTTCATTGTTGTTTTGAAACAGTTTTTAGTCGTCACTCAACAGGTCAGATAAACAACGTCTGTAGGGAACAGTAGAGTCAACGAGAAATGAGTAAAACGAGTAATGGAGTAAAATGAGAACTACACCATAGGTACAAATGAAGACAAGGCTTCGACACGATACTATTAAAATTATGACGCAAATGGAATCGTGAAAATTTTACCGATTGGTTGATTATCTAGGTAGTGATAATTCGAACCAATCATGCCACTCGATCGATGGGCTGTTCCTCATACACCAGCGGTTGTTTCTTTTTCTGAATAGTCTACTTACATCAATTTACGTTAGACCCTACCAATGACTGTTCAACACATAACTGATTTGCTGGCGGATTACACAATATCTGGCGTCTAGCCGGAGCTTGCTACAGGCTGGACGAATGAGGTGTTTCGGCCACTTTCCCAATCCATAGCAAAAGGTAAGGTAGGTTACGACCGTCATGTGCAAGAAAACGAACACAACTCACAGCTGTTCACTTACTATTTTTGCTCAATTTAGTCCGGGGCACCACGTGACTAGCTTGCACATCACGTCACTCAACTAGCTGGGTAAACCATGAGTTGACAATAATGGTGCATGACCTAACTGCCTAAATCGATGCGTTTCCATGGTTTAGACAAATGAAATTATTCAAATCACGTTATCAAAATTCCAGGCCTTAACCTTCCCAGGACCTAACGTAAATACTACTTAACTGAAAGCAAACATAGTTGATCAAGTATCTTATTGAATACTCATGATATGATGATGAGCTTTTGGCGGTATATAAACCCCACGATAAAACTATACGATCACTTCATATAGCCGGTAACAACTTTCTTATGAGCAGCCGACAGCAACCAAATGTTGTTAGAGGATCTCAGGCTGAATTTTGTTTGAATAGTCTTTACCGAAATTGAATTGCGCACAAAACCACCGAGGACACTCACGACAATACCGTACGAGAACCCCACGTTGCTGAGATGCCTTCAGATTGATGCATTGGACTAAAGTTAACTGGTTACACACACGTCTGGAGTTTTGAATACCGGATGAACTGGTTCAGTTCTTAGGAAGGCTTGAGGTGTACCGTATACGATCAGGAAAATTCTATCGCGTTGAGTCGAATATACCACCTTCTTCCGAAATCATGTCACAAGTGTCTCCCTGTACCAGGCTCCAAAAGGCATGAACAATGCCGCATCTGCTGCCGACTGATTCAGTGAAACGGCGTCTGTGATTCCATCAGAACTTAACCGTGGCGTTTTGTATGGCGTCCGTTGAATAGTTGATGCAGGGACATTGAGCCTAAGTGTTGATCTTGGTGTAGTACTATCATTTATTGGATTGGAAGCAAACATTAATTTACGTTATCCATTTCTCCTTAGTTGGACAACTGATCGTTCACTTCGCGCAGCATACATGACGCCATTCGAACTTCCTTAACAGCGTGTGGCAGTACCTCTGAGACATTGGCGGCCAACAGCAATTTCTATATCTTTTCCCATACTGGTTTCTCTGTTAGGCACAAGAATGTATCGCTCGTGTAAAAGCCTTTCGTTTTAGTTCAATAGAATTTCTCCATTGTATTTTCAGGCTATTGAATTAGCTTATGATTGGTCTAGTGGAGTCATATTTTGCGGCCTTTTTGATTGCGACTGCACGCATTGGCTGCTGTGATAGGGCACTGTCCGAAAGAACACTTGAGTTATGAAGGCCGTTATATGGTCCAATAGGGGTATAGAGTTCAGCCCAGAGGGGCAGAGAGCGCAAACTCGTGTTGTAGGTCACAGGATGATTGACTACATTCATTGGTTCGTGCTCTCTGCCCCTTTAGGCTGGACTCTATACTCCGACTGAATCACACGACGGCCTTCACAACTCAAGTGTTCTCTCGGACAGTGCCCTATCACAGCAGCCAATGCGTGCAGTCGCAATCAAAAAGGTCGCAAAATGAGTCCACTAAACCAATCCATAAACCACTTCCACAGCCTGAAAGTACAATGGAGAAATTCTACTGCACTAAAACGAAAAGCTTTTACACGAGAGATACATTCTTGTGCCTAAAAGAGAAACCAGTATGAGGAAAGGTATAATCGCTCTAGTTACACGCATTAGCACCCGTGTTGGTCTGCTTACGCACTCTTGGCGTGACGTGAGTGGGGCCAATGCGAAATACGGCGCGTGTCACATGACAATCAGTTTGTCTCTGATCGATTAGCAAAACCAGGTGGTAACAGCAACATCGGCCCAGCGATGACGTATATCCGGGTCCTCACAATGCCTGGCGTACAGGTGACCGACTAGTAGGTTTATCGACCCGAAAGTAACGTAGCAACGGGGGTAGCGACATAATACTACTGCGGTAATTTTTTAGACATTGGTGCATGGGTCTTTTCTTGTCAAAGCTATTTTAACAAAATTTGACTGACAGTTGAAAAATAGTATTCTTTGGTTAGTTGGGAAAAATGACTTAGCAAGGGAGTTATTGCTGAAAGATAGAGAGAAGTATGATTGTGTGACATAGTGTACACACTCACCCAGTGAATTAAAAGCGCGCGCAAGGGGGTATTTGTAAAATTAACACAGGTTGGGAAATTCCAGAAAAACAGGCTAACCCACTCAAACAGCGAGTCGCCAGTTTGAGCACCGAGTGGTTTAGGGATTCACACAGTTACATCGCAGGGTTTGGGGTCGAAACTTGATCGCGTATAAGGACCAGTGATGTGGTCGTTGGTGAAGGCAACCACAGGGCTCGTACAAACTTCTTATGGAGACAAAGAATCGGAATGCGTAATCGGGAGACAATTAGAACGAATACCTACCGCGAGTTCATACAGATAGACGTTTAAAATAAGGACAAGATGCATACACCGAACATTGAACGAACTATCGTGAAGTTTCAAATCCATATTCGGATCTGATGTCACATAGATGAATTTTGATGATAGAAAATGGGTTTTGGTCAATACAAGCTGAACATCCTTCACAACCGATTGCAGCTTCCGGATTCCCATAGACTTTTTCAGTCAGCAATCTCAACGTTACTCACAAACGAATGTGGCGAAACGTTTGTACATGATAATTCAACAGCGTCTTACGTAAGGTCAACAAAGCGTCGATAAACGCGATTATCTAGTGAAAGCGTGACCAGAATTCAAATCCCGATAGTGGTAAGGATATGCACTAACTGGGGAGCCATAATAAGAGCGAGACTCCACTCTGTTGTACACTATGCTGTACTTTTTCTAAAGAGGCTGGGCGAAAAGTTTACGTGAATGCGAAAGCTACAATCTGGTGAAGAGTCACACTGAATCAAAGAAGAAAATCGTAACGACAACTTGTTTCGGCTAATTCATCAACAGAACTATACAACTATACAGACTCACCGATAAGAGGTTAAGCAGAATGTTATGAAGTCATGTAAAACGTTACAAAAAAAAACACCAAGTGTCTAGAAACCAGCCACTTAAGCCGCGAATCACCAATGCTAATGATGAGTGGTATGGAGCTCCACTCATCATTACAACACAAAATTATCAACTGCAGTTCGGAGGTGCATGCAGACCTTCAGACATGCAACTGCGAGGCTTGAGTTGAATCACTGTGTGAGCACAAACTCGAATTGCTTCAGCAGTAGCTAAAACTCGTTATCTGACCAATTTTGGGCACTTAACCGAAACTCCGTAGACTACATGGAACGCCTGAGTGTGGTCAACCTGGTGACCAATGACGGTTAATTGTTTGACCAATGTACTCTTGATAAATTTGATCGAGCCTGTTTAATGCGTTTGAGCAAACATTTCGTTATGCGACCTAAATATTCTGGTACAATCGGTTGAGTAATGTTCAACTTCGATACATGAATGCCGAAACGAGATTATTTTGTCACTCACTGTGTTCGCCGGTCGATCTGTTTTTGTTCGCCTTTGGTTTCAGCACCAATGATGCTGGTGTGGTGACTATTCACGTATCGGTTGAACGGATTTGGTCAACAGAAAGCTTCCAGTACAATCCACTCCTATATCACTTTCGCTAAACCATCTTGACCTAGTGAGCTGCTCCCGCGCTATGATACCACCGCTGCGATCTAGGGTCGACCCGCCACATTGCAAGCTTGTGTCAGCGTACAAATGGGAGCAGCTGTTTGGTCTTCTCGCCCACATAGTCTGCACTCGAGACTTGGGAGCGCGCAGGTCACACCAGATTAATGACGTGGACCTACAAGATCCTTGATGTTCGTTAAGGCGAAAGGAGGTGTTGTATTCGGTTTGTGTGGCATATGGAAGATCAGTGATGAGATTATTTGCGTGGCAACGGACGTGCCGTGAATACATGGTACTGGCATTCGAGTTTTTATTTCGGCGTTCATTTCTGATCTACCCTCTGATGGATGTGTTTATAAACCCACTGGGACACCCATTCACGATAAACAGTTTGAACAGATATTCTGGTTCTCGTCTTTTACCACAATGAGAGTCTGTACATGTAGCTTGTAAGGTAACACGCTAGATGATTGACGCCGAACGACGTTAGTTGTTGTTGTTGGTTTAGGGTGGATGGCAGTTTAGCTTATTATTGGGCCTTCTTGAAACCAACACATCAAGGAACGCTAGGCGTTCTCCGTCTGTAAAGATTATTTCATTCGCTACGGCATTCAGGCAACTGTGAAAGTGGTCAAGCTGAATCGGCGGTGAAGCGACATGACATCCACGTACAGAGGCTGAACATTAGATTCAAAAGTCTAAAAGATTCCCAGTGCTTCATTACGGCACATGCAAGCAATCCTGACACAGTATACCCCAATTCTACCGGTAGACTTGGTACATAAACTGCAGGCGCGTCTCTATACGGAAATCCGGTAGCAGAACCGACTCTTTTGGGGGAAAGATTCGTCCTACCACGAAGACTACCGCCGTCTTCAATGACCACTAGTTTCAAATTTTTGTTCGTAAAGTTATTCGGTGTATTAGCGAACAATGATGTAATATCGAAAGAAACTGGTCCGTCTTCTACTAACTTCAGGCCTTCAATCTGTCCTAAAGAACGGTTGAATCGTTTTCATTGCGATTGGAGCAAGGTGAAGATGATCAAAGGGTACGAAACAGGAAGTTTCGGGAGTGTTCTGCTTGCGATGATGGGTCATAACGGGACTTGATCCTTATGGACCTTGAATAGACCGTATGGTAGCAACATTACTCCCCGATGGATCTAAGATATTTGAGTTGTTTTTCCGTTAGCGATTTGTTTTCCTTAAGAGCTGACAGTATTTTGGTGTTACGAATCTTCAGGCCTTCCGTAAGTTCTTTCGTGATATGTTTAGGAGTCTTTTGGAAAAACAATTTATATGATACGGCTACGATATTGTTGTAGTCTGTGGGTAGGAAAACGATCTAATCGTTCGTTTTAAGCGCCCTCATCGCTTTAATTACAATGGCTATCAAGCCATTTGTTGACTTTCGACTGGTCAGCTGCTGGCATATCCAGACCAGCGCGCTTCAGGTTTGACACAATCGATGCAATGAATTCCGTAGTTCATGTATCTACGAGTTTGAACTTTAGACCTTTCAACAGAACATCCGTTTCGTCGGCTGTGAAGTGGTGCCCAGTGGCCAGCAGTAGTTCTGATCGTTATCTGATTACACAATCCGGTTGGCTGTTTTCAAAATACGTTCGTACGGATATAAACGAAGGCTTGGGATGTGACCTTCGGCCACAAATGTAGAGCTTACATAAACTGAAACGTCTGTCAAAGGTTGAAGAAGTTCGAGAGAAATAAACCGAATCAGACCAGAAAAGGAGCTACCAATTAGTTCAGACAAACATCTAAAAGAACAGCGTATAACACTGCTAGCAAGAAAAAGGGCAAACTCAACAGAAAGACGATATAAATGGAGCAGGGAGTAACCATAAACAAAACATTTGACTGAATGTAAGCATGTATACGAAAATTTTGTGAGCCAGACAACTGAATGATAGTCGATCACAATGTGGGTTGAAAGCACGTGTGTAAAGAGTAAAAAGCATTCATGATGGTTGTAGACTGCTTTCTAACAAGATAAAAATGCACCATTTAGATCACCCTAAGGAATTCTGCTTTAAGGACTAGCTGAGTAAATAACGATTCAAAATATTTTTACTCTTTTATTATACGGAATTATACAACCTAAAACACGTGAGCAGTACTCTTGGAAGATAGGTTGCCTTAGATATAGGCAGACGGTGGATACGCACACGACTGTTGAGAATCAAAGACTATGTACGGCCAAGCAGACAAGTAAACTGCATTCGATAAGCCGACCTTGACAAAAGAGGATTAGGATTCATAGACTGAATAAGTGCAGAGAGGACGCTTCAATTGATGGTGCCAAAAGGATTGCTGAAATCCAAATAACATAGTCAGACAGATTTAAATCGTTTGTCAGGAAGATACAGTGAACAAAGGAAGTAAGAAAGTCTAAGTTACGCTGGCTTGTTTGATAAACAAACTGCATATCATGCTTGAAGGAGACTCACAGAAAGATGGATAAGCATGTAGCGTTCTAATCATTCCTCCTTTGGAGGAATGTAAGGTAAACAACCGTTTGCACTTGTTCATTCGTCTAGACACCAAGGAAACATCATGATCAACGTAGGTGCGCAGTTCTTAAAATCGAATGACAAGAAAAACCATCCAGCCCGGTCCCTTTGTCAGATCTGAATCCAAATAAGACGCGCCACATACCTGGGGTGCAATAATCATTGAGATATCCTAACCAGAATGAATGAAACCTCTGAGACAGAACAAATCCGACAGTTCCAGACACCGCCTCAATTGTGGGACGCACGAGAACGATGCACAACGGGTTAGGAATTGTGGTTAGCATGCCTACTTGCGAAACCAGGTTTTTCACGTGATGTATACGCTGTCTATAGCCTTCTGAAGGTGAAGGGTTTCGGTAGCTAACAGCAGACATAGTATCGAATAATTTAATGATTCCCCGATCACCCTGATGTTTAAAACATTAACTGTGAACTGTTTCTCGATTTTTGGCTAGACGATGTACTCACCCAAACCTGATTACCAGTTTGATATTATGCATAAGTTTGCAGACAGGGAGTACAGAAAGCGGAAAAATGAAAATAAGGAGTCACTCATGAATATCCAGGAAGTCGTCGTTATTATAGTAACAGATAAGAAAAACGATCGGGCTCAAACTCAGTACGACATGATTAATAGTCGTGCGCGGTAAACATTGAGCTGCCAAGAGCCTTTGTAGAAAGTATGAGATACAAACGACGGCACTTATTGACGCGACCGTCGCTAGGGTTCACCAACCGTGATGTCCACGGCGGAGAATGGTAAGCTTCCTCTTGGCATCATGGTCGATAAACAAGCAGCTGCTCATGAACACTATTCCATAGCACCGCACCGCCAACTACGAACCCAACTGTCTGGGTGCAATAACTTGGACTATCCAATGAGGGTTTAGAACGATCGTACTCAACACTACACCATTTTTTCAAACACAGATAGCTGTAGCATTGTGAGCAGTGCTAAGCCGAATCGGACGGCGGGGTGCGTGGGTAATGGTCTGTGCACACCTACCATGCGCTCGAGATTTTCTCACTACTCTCTCGCCGGACCGGTTCAGACAACAAGGTGCATGATAGACTCGTTCAAACCAAGTTGTGCACGGCTGCTGTCTAGCAAACTGAACTGAAAAGAATGTGACCCAACATAACTCAACATGAACACAATCAGACGGATACACACAGAGAGATCAAACTGGTCACCTCAAGACTCACAAGTCCAATGTGTCTTTGGAGGAAACGAAAGTATCCATCCTAAACCGCTTTCAGAAGCATCTACACCTGCAATCAGTGCGGTTCTACAGAAGTCAGTTCGATCAGTACTCACATGTATCAACGTGTTGTCCTAGTTCGTAATTACCTAACCAAAACCCGTATGTTTTGTGACGATTCGAACTAACGAGATATATTGTTTTTCAGGATGAACCAAGTTTTTAAAAAAAACAAAGCACCTCAACCTAGACAACACTTCTGAACGAACTATCCACGCCAGTCTCGGTAACACACGTTGACTTAATCACAGATAAAGTGGTCAAATATGACGCTGACAGGAAGTGGAACGACACGACTCTTTAACAAGATCACAAAATTGGGAGATGCCAAGCGGCGCCTACCGTTTCGGCAGCATGGCTATAAAAAGCCATGTCACAGTCCAAGAATGGTACGATAAACCTAAAATCACAGCCTGATGTACCGCAGATTCCATGGAAAAATTGTTAGGTTGTGATCAGTATTTTATTGAGATGTAAACCTTCTTCGTTCGTGAATACAGCCTTTTATTATACAACGTGTAGTGAGAAAACTTGTGGAGGCACAATCCATTAAGGAAATACTGCATTGTTACTTTTCCCATCCGCAGTCACCAATGCATGCTGCTTCCCAGTCCAGCATTGCTTTTCAAGCGTTGAAACGGCTACAGAGACGTGTGAACAGCCAGATGTTATCGTTCGCAGACCGTGGTAGTCAAGGCACTAGAGCGACTTCATTGGAAATGTGTGTACACCTCCATCATACGCACAACCGGCTAATCCGGTTGTGATTTCAACAGTGTGTTGTGTCCGTTTGTTCGCTCTACATGGCTGGGTGTCGTGCCCGTTAGTATGAACCCAGATCATGGTGCCGAATTCCCAGTTCCGGTACTTACTGTAAAATACATCGCGGTTTGAGGTAAACCAAGACATCCTCAATGGCATCCTCAATGTGTAACGTCAAAGGAGCCAAGACGTAACGACAAACAAAGAGGATGATAAGTAAAGGAGAGACGATCTGGTATTGTTGGCCAGCCGTCTAAATATTGTCGTCGAAGCTTGGCGATCGATTACGTATACGTGTGCAACGAGGATTTCCGAAGAGATGTATGGAAGAGCACGTGAGAGTTTCAAATGAGACGGTAGAGGAAAACCTTCAATGATCCCACAAACAACAGAAAGAGGCCATGTCCACAAAATACGCAGAAGTGAGTATCAACCCAAAATCCAGAGGCTTTTTGGTCGACAAGCGTGGTTACCCAACCACGAAAATGATTATTCATTTATGGAGAGGAACCAAGATGTTAAACTGATGAAGAGTGAGTATACTGGGTGGTTACAACAAAGCGAGTCCGGGCTATTTCTAATGTACATGAGCAAGACGTGCTTCCGATCAGAAGGTGGAGCAAGCCTCCGTCAACAAACTGCATATTCTTTGAAGCAAGAGAGCCAACGTTAATGCGTTCGTTTGAGCTTCGATTGTTGATGTTTCGAGCATGGGTGAAATGTAAAGGTGACCTGAGAAACAGGACAAGTTCGTAACCCCATGTTCCTAAAAAGTCGGTGAACGCTCTTTGCTTGTAGTTGAAGCCGTTGTCATATTTGACGATGATCCTATGCACCGACGAACATAAAAGGCTACAGTATATAACCACCATAGTATTCCACACTCTATTGTATTGTCTGTTTGTTAAGTACATCCAAGAAGTTGTCCGTAAATTCAAACAAGCGAATTTTCGAAAACCACTTTAATGCCCATCTTACGTCAAAATGTTAGTAAAAAATGTCATAACGGAACCTTCGTTCGGAATCGTTTCAGTCTTATCTTGCTTAGTTATTAAACAATATCATCGGAACGCAATGGAATCACACCGTGGAATCGGAACATAGCAGATCACGGTTTTTAATTGCCTTGCTTATCAATGAGCTGTAGAGAGAGCTACATAGTATGTCATTTTGCTTATACGTTATCATTTTAATGAAACGGTTGGTGAGCTATAGATAGAAACAGCAAAGATTTACAAGCGGGACGTTAAGCTTAATAACATCGGAAGATACTGTAGTATACAAATGGAATTTAATCATCCTCCACAAAAAGGACTACATGAAAAACGAATATTAACATCACGAATTAAACGGGCACAGGGTAAAATGTGTTCCACTTAGTTACAAAAATGTTGGGTAAATCCCCACTTTTATGGAGGGTAGAAATTAAACATAAATCAGAAAAGAACACGTGAACAAAGACATTAGACAGAAAACGAATAGAACAGAACGCCAGACAGGAAACTGGGTCGAATGCCATTCTCAGTTAATCAGAAAGTCCATAACCAATTCGGTCATTTCGTCTCAAAAGATCCCAGTGGAAAGAAGCATGAGAAGGCGAAACCTAAGATCAAATGTGAGTGCTATCGAAAGTGTACAAACCAAATCAAAACAAACAGTGCTTACATCACAAACACAACGAAAAATTTACAAAAAGAAGGCATACTACAAACTTACCGTTGTAAGTCACCCGCGCGGCTGAGGCGCGCAGAGCACGAACGAGGTCGCTTTCTGTCCGTGGCCGTGTTCGTCCCGAGGTAGCTGTCAGAATGAGCGAATTCAAGCATATTCAAATGAAAACAGCAATGACGTGTATTGACTGACAAGCCGAAACAGACAAACAGATTGTGTATTAACTGTTTGCGAAACACAACTGTGCGCACAGGCAGGTGTGAGCATAAACAGTAGCATGTTCTGACACGATTATCACAGTACGAAACCGTTTATATGAATATGTCAAACCGTTGACGTTCTAACGAAACCACGCATATGTGGGAGGTACAGTGCACGACCAATCAGCAACGTGGTTTTATTAACTGGACAATCAATCAGGATTATGAACGTTTTCCAAACATGAGCCGACGAATCACAATTTGATGCATACGCGGTCTGTTTAATGCGTACTAACTAGCAAAGATAACCGCGACTGCGTATGCATTGGTCACAATCATTATCATTTCGTGTTGACAAGTTTTCATCACCAACTAAGCGTGTTGGTCTTAACCACAATAATGAAGAGGAGAGAAACAACTTCGGCATCCCATTAAGTGACTCACTAACAATCGAGCAATCTGTCGAAATAATGCCAACACCACATGAACGATAGGTCCGAATGAATAGAGAGAGATTAAAACGAAAAACGCATTAGAAAAGTAGACACTGAGACTTGTTGTCAGGATGACGCAAAAATCGAAAGTTTAGCTCCCATTATTTAACGTCCAAGGTTCACAGATAGAAGGAATATGTGTGAACAAATTAAAGAGCTGCGGCAGAAACATAGCAAAATGAACCGAAACCCGTAATAATGATCTACATCATAACAGAGTCGTGCCGAATAAACAACGCAGAGATCAGAAGCATTCAAAGAAGCTGACGGTTTGGGAACTAGGTATTAAACAAAAAACTGCTACAGCTAACCACCGAGTAAGGGTCGTCATAGAGAGAAGCATCGGATTTCCGGTTGTCTGATCACGCGATAACACATGGCTATCTGCGAAATGAAGTGAAAAAACAAGCAAGCATCTATCGATCGAAATAATATTATCCAGGTTCCCATTAAACCGGTTACCGTTAAGAATAGACAGTTCACATCTTACCCCTACAGACAGTGAAGCAACGGACTGAAGATTCGGACGTGTTCATCCCATCGGAACTGAGGCATGGTGGCAAAATGAAGAGATCAACGAGCTTGCTCTAAGCCAAAACAAACACGTGAATTAACGATGAATCTAATCAGAAAGCCAAAACTCTTTTCGTAACTTTGTTTGAGAACAGTTTAATAAATAAGTGAGGAATAGGAACACAGTAGAGTTGGAATCAGGTTTTCGGTAGCCTCAGCTGACCCACCACACCCGAGCAGCTGGTTACAAGTGAGAGGAAGCGTTACGATTATCATGATGATGATGTTTTTTGATGTGCAGTTAAAGTCGACCGGATAACACATGTGGAGATCACGCCAAGTTGCAAACGGAGTGAATGGTATACGCGTCACAAATATTTATTCAACACCGAAAAATACAGATTGTATACACACGAACAGCCTGAACAAATCACAAGTGGTCGATAATACGTGTGGGTCACTAAGAAAACGTACTGACTGGGTCAACAGGCACAAGTGTCTACATTTCACCAGCAGTATGTAACGAAATGAACGTTTTGTTGCAAAGAAAAACGTACCGCTGACATGAAAAAAGGTTACGCGTCTAAGACAACTTATTTTCTATTTACGTGACACTGACAGGTAGTGATTCAAGACATGTCTGACGAAATTACAGGTGTCAGTAATGAGGTGATAACAACCAGAATGGTGGCAGATAAGAGTAACTTGAAGAATTTACCATTCACAATAATATAGTAATGAGCCGCCACCTTGAGGCGTGCGCTGAGGCCAAAAGTACAGATGACACAGGCTACTCTGATGATAATGATGATAGTCCACAAGGTATCAAACTACTCACCAGCAACCTCTAACGGAAAGCAGCTGACAAACCCTAATTTCACTTTGGTTTGTGTGTTTCCCCGATGTACCCACTAGTTTGCCCCTCCCTATCGGTGTTGCCCAACCCCAAACAACCGCGGTCATCCCAGCGGAGTCAAATTCTGAGCCAGAAAGCGCTTGACGAGTACAGATGGAATCTGTGGATATGACGGAAAGTGGACCGGAAATAATGGTGGTTTTGTTTATCCGGAGAAGTCAGGCTTTTCATACTGCACGATTGGTGAAAACTGACTACTCATACAAGAAAGAGGTAGAGATTTTTCTTGTAACGCTTCATGTGAAAACGGGAAATGCATTAAAGATTGTCGCAAAAGAAAGCAGTGTCATTACGACGCTCCGGAAAGCATACTAGTCATAAACGTTCAACCATGAGAGCAGACACTTGAAAGATAACTCATACGAGCGCTAAGTGACCAAGGCAAACAACAGTGTGATAGCATGAGTCACGAAACCAACCAAGCAAACATGTCGAAGGCGTCCCAGGGTTACTCATGAAAGGTGAACCAATCAATTCGAGGTAGTGAGGTGGCGGAGTTTAACGGCCGAGCGGATCATCATTCGATTACACAGTCCAGAGCTTTGTTCATAAAAACGGCTCGATCATGCACCACAACCCCTTGGTTTCGAGTAGCCCACAGATCCATTTCTCTAAGGCGTGACACAAACAGTGTGAATTGTAAGCAATACCATTCTCGGGTTTCAAATGATAAAATCTGTTTAGACATGATTGGATTGCCATTATAATCAGCTGATCAATGTGACCGACCGTTTGCAGATCCCTTTTTCAACCAATTTCATGACTGTGGCGAATGCATGCCAGATTCCAGATCAAACACAGTACAGCTGATCAATCTCATCCTATAAATGAAAAGAGTTGCAACTGCCAAGAGAAGTGAAATGCAACTATCTGATTCCATTGCTGGTGAAAACTTTTACCAGCCGTATTGGGGTGACAATTTAGTTTTTTTTACCTCCAACATTCTTCTGCTTATACTTTGTGATTTTTTAAATTTAGCTCATTAAAATCTTATTGTTTACCACGAACAATAATGGAATGACTGTTAACTCTTTCTGAACATTTTACTTATTAGACGATACGACAGTTCAATGGTAAGTTCAGTGCATCGCAAGGCTACTTGGAACGATCAGTATCTACAATTTTGGTCGTTTGCAACGGTTACATACAAACGAGGCCTCGTGTGAACAGTATTCCACAGAGCCCAGCAGATTTACATTGACGACTGCTTACAAAAAGGGTCAATATTAAAAAAGATCTTAATCATATGCGGATACTCCGAGAAGTTAAGTGACATTCATAGCAAGTGAAAGCCGAATACGATTGATACAGTTGCAAAACTGACGTAATTCACAAATTGCAGTCTGCATTGGCTCACTAGTAACCTGTGGTTAAAGTAAGTCCGCCACTTTCATCTTGAAATGTTGCTCACAGTCGTATCTTACTGAAACAATTTGTCTCTCATATAATCTATCGGTTCACTTGCAATTGTGGTGATGACTTTATAGACATAACAGATCGATGCCAATGCCAATAGTTGACTGAACATATGTAAAAGTATTCCTAATAAATGGGTGCGCGCGACGACGCAGTAGACAAGAGAGTGTGGAATCAGAAACCTGACCTTATCTAATGCAAGGCATACCATAGAAACAGGCCTAGGATTGTTGATCCGTTTGCCGTGCTAGCGCGTAAACAAAACTTACAACTGCTTATGTTTTCTGAGGTAATGCTTACCAACACTTAATGTCCGGCTCTATGTGTGCATTAACCGTAAATTTAGACAGTTTGTCTGCTTTGGAACCGATAACAACCGTTTGTCTTGTGCAAAGCTCGAAGGTTGGTCTTGTCTGCTGTTGTTGGCAGCATGTTGTATGAAAAAAACCGTTTTACGTTCGCGACTAATAAGAGTGAAGGGAGTAATAACATCTCGCGAAGTCTTTCTTTATTAGTGAGTTGGATCAAGAAAACTCAGTGTTTCAAATTACTAAGTTTATAACAGTGCTGTTACAAAACTAGATGAAGGATGCGACTAGTTTACAAGATAAGTTAACATATCACTTTTCGGAGATGGTAAATCTTGTGATTGATTAACACACTTCTAGCGTACACACTCCGCATCAGACTCACTGAAACCTAGTCTGATAGAAGCCAACATTTTTTCATGTCAACATACAACAGTTCCGATCTGAATCCCACAGAAGATTTTTCCGAGCCTGAAAGGCGACAGAACGGAGTAGCCTATACAGAATGAACGATAAATTGATTACATTTTGCAAACATATTGTGGACTTTATTACCCCTGAACAATCGGTGAATTCTATGCCATTAAAGTTAGCAGAAACTGCCGAGAAATGGTGATCAATCAGATTGCTGAAAAGACACATTAGACACATAATACATTCTGTTAATTAATGTAACAATTTCTATCCAGTGTGCTAAGATAGTTGCCTGCGTTTCTGAACAAATCTGAAATTACGATGTAACAGGAACACACATTCGTGCATCCCAGACATGCACGATTGTCATACAAGGATCCGGATTCCGAAAAGATCCGATCAGCACATTTTCCTGGATTAGTCTTAAAGCGAGACTGTAAAACAGGCACAGGTGTTCGTAATAAACTCAAGATACTTCCTTTCATGGTGAAGTTTAATGATATTGGAAGATATACGCATTTCCCAACAAGTTCACAGATTCTGATGCAAACCCGAAATGAAGAAAACAATCGGCATTAACGATATTCAAAGAAGCGGGAAATGGATTTTCGGATCCTTCACCATAAAGTTAATAGTTCACAATAAAATCCTTAGAATAGTGCATCGTAAGAGCATATCAAATAAAAATGACTAAACAGGTTTGTGTTAACAGCGCCAAGTGAATGACGCAAAGTGTAGAAAGATTGGATGTGCGATATAAACAGCAGTTCAGACATCCAGTAACACATTTACTTGTCAATTCTTGTGGAAGCAAACGACTAGAAGAATATATCAACAAGAAAGTAGAAAAAACTGTCAGTTTTCGCGTGCGGTCGATTATCATTTATTGGAAATGCTAACATGATTTATAGATGGCGCATAAATGAGGATGTGGTGTATTTTCTCAGACGAATCAGTTCGCCACCCTTTGTATTGACAGGCTATATCACCAAAACGGAAATGCCGTTTTAGTGGACGAAAGCGACTTGCAATCACTGTATCATAGAATAAGCGAATATCAAACTTGTCAATCCACAGGTGGATCACTGTATGACTGCGTCAATGAAACCTAAAGGCGTATTACAGTCTGACAGTCACCAGATGCTGTAGGTAAGATGTGGAGTTGGAACGCTCAGAGATGTGTCTGACGGTAAGCAGCGTTGATTAATTGTCAAAAGGCACGAAGGCTTATTGTGGATGGTAAGTTAAACATTGCTCTCGTAGACCGAGAGAGACAACAAAAGTGTTTAAATTTTAGTTCGTCGAAGTTCAAACCTGGCCTCCTCGCTGAAACTAGTTTCCAGTTGCTACCTGGGTATTAGTCAGGGAAAATCTACAATTTGGCATGCTGTCTAGCAGCGGTTTCATTCCGAAGTTAGTTTCCTCTAACCTGAGTTGTACTGGTGCATTCCGGTTGTTGCTCAATTTCGCTGCTTGTTCAATCTTGGAGGACGTAAATAAAACATTTTATAGAACAGGAACTATTCGATCAAGTTCAACTGAAGTTAAAAGCAATCTCTGTGTCATTCCGCTGAGAAATCATTAAAACTGGAAATCTAGACAACTACATAAAAAAGACCCTGCGCAAGCCTTGAAAATGAAAGCAACCGAAACGACTACGGTGATTTGGGCACTGCAAGAAAATCACACATTCACACCGGTCACCAGCACTGTAAGTGGTAAAATGGTGGGGTTCCATGACTGTTCGACGCAATCCGCAAAATGCGCATGCACTGCCAAACATCAGCACAATTCATAAACAATGCGCACGTTCACACATACACACATAACGGGGTAAGACACATCACAGTGCGGCCAAGTGATTGCCAGCCGCAAGTGAGTACCGGACAGAAACACACACAGTGCTGTCCAAACGAACTGTAGTTATTTCGGCCGAGCCACAATGCTCACTTAAACAAACAAATACACACGCGCACATATGGACGCTAACAGAAGATCTATTGATCTGGCTTCGGTGGCGTGATTTCATGGTCAAGGTCAGAAAAATACGGGGCAAGGCAGAAGCGATGTGGTTCACCAGAAAGTACAAACATGGTATGCAGCATTCACTTGGTTTAGCCCGTATATTAAGCTAGAAGTGTAAGCAGGTGGTGTGAACAAATTCAAACACGAACATCACAAAACACTGGACGACCACCTATGGTCGACAATGGGTAGAAATTCATCCCACGAATTACAAAGAAGGATGAACATGCGAACAGAAGACAAAGTGATACTTTGAAAACATTGGGAAAAATGGTTCTGGTCTAGGAAGATTAGGAAAAAGAGTAAGAAGGTTCGTGAGACTAGCTTTCTATGTACTTAGACCTAGAAGTCAGTGCCATTAAACTGGTACGAGACAAGGCTACATTTAGTTCTGCCCGCGGTTGGTGAGCAGAGGACCGAATATATCACAAGGTATGATAACAGAAGAGAGGGTGATGTTGAATCTTCGGCATTTAAGCTACAGAGCGCTCGCTCCATGTTTCACATTAGGTGTTATATAGGCTAGACTTTGTCAAGTTGCTCAAACCTGAGAAGAGATAGTTCAGATGAAGATAGTAATCGCAAATGAGCTATTTCGAGCAGCAGTGACTAAAATCTTCCTAATCCGAACGATTTCTGTGTGTCCTGAAGAGGATACACGGTGTTCAACTGAAACCCGCGCGAGTCGCAAAACACTATTCGACACCGTGTGTCAAACAAGCACTTACCCAACAAAATCAAGGACTTGATTGAAAACAATGTTAGGTTTTAGCAGAATGTACAGATTCAAAGTGTGCAAGAAAAAAAACAAGTGTGAATAATCTGAAAGAGAGTGGACGCTGTAAGTTATGCAAACCAACGTTCTTCAGAAGTATTGGTAACTATCGTTGGTAACTGGTGTTGGAAACAATAGTAGACTTAGTAACTCAGGGTGATGGTTTGATTGTTATCTCGATTGCCTCTAATCACAAAGATGATGAGAAAAGGAGCAGAATTATAACGCTCTGTGTGTGGGTATTCGAACTAAGTGTACTTAACACGTAGGATGTCCATGAACTAAAAACCCATCAAAAGAACAAGGCACGTGATAAACTACAAGAATATATATATACATATATATATAAATATATATATCTCCAGTTACATTATTTAAAGAAAATGAACTAAATTAAACTACAAAATAATCTGCCAGTTTGGTGGAAACCGAATACACGATAAAGTGGTTGGACAATGGAGTTTGAATGTGAAATTCCCAAGTCCCTGGTGAGGTTTCTCAGCTCAGCTAGCACAGCATATGTTACGTAGAGATACGCGATTCTTGTCACTGGTTCGGATCTAATCAAAGACCGGATTTCTCACCAATGAACCGATTTATGACTGATAAATGAACCATTCCAAACAATAGGTCCTAATACACCCGATAAAACAACAGGTAAGCCTCATGATGTATCAAGAGGAAGGCCTGCAAACACAACTTGAGAGTAATAAAATAATTAAATATTAAGAAGCTGACTATGAGGTGTGGTCACGTCAGCGCTGTGAGGTTAACGCACAAAATCGAAAGATTATCTACAAACATATTTTGACTACTGATGAATGTTTGAGTAACATAAATTTAAAAATGATCAATGTGCAGTGGCGAAGTCTGTATGTCTAACGGTCAGAGTCAGCCGGATGCACTTAATTGATTTCGCGATTGCCAACACCCATCAGACGAACCTGGACAACGCATCAAAACATGGGAAAAGCAGACTCCAAAATTTGTAACTGGCAACTCATTTGTAAGTTATCCGTATCGGTCATTTCGGCTATCAGTCACCTCACTCGTAAAATGATTATACCAGGTGGGATCTCGAGGCAGACCAAGACCCCGCACAGTTTATGTAGGCGTTCTTGATATCTGCACTGATCTACAGACACCGTAAGAATTGAGAACACTATATTTTGGAGGCAGCGCCACAAACAGAACTGACAAGGAAAACAGACTATGTCAGTTTCAACTAGAAACTTTGTCTATTATGGCATAAAACTGAATATACGGCCGTAGCATCGAAATCATTGAGTACATATATGTATCAGGTAAAATTATGCGCTGAACTGAACATATTGGCAGCAAAATGAACGGCAAACAGTAAAAAATTCTTTCATATTTCTCGATAAACCATGAGCCTCAAGAGATTATTTCTTCCCTGTGAGTCATTTACACTGGGCTGCACTTTTCGTCATGGGGAAGAAGTCCAAAAAATGGTGATAATTTGTGTCTCAATGCGACTCTGAGTAGGTATTAGTATGTCTTCACTCAGCCAGTTGATTCATTCGTGAAGATAAACAGTGGAACTGGAACTAACGGATAACTACCTTGATGACTTCGCTGTGACCGGTTAAAAGCATAGACCAGGTTCATCGCCGGATGGCCAACTCCGCTATCTTTGCAGGTGACATCCTATACTGTTGGTAACCCTCAGTCGGAATCTGTAGGAACAACCATTAACAGCACCCACCAAGTAAGCTGCTCCTCTGATGCTGGGCTGACCCAATGAGACGGCGACAACACCTGTGTAAATTCATCATCAACATCCACAAAGAAAAAGTATTAAGATTGGGGTAAACGTAACCCGAGGAGCACGGTTTCACGGCAAGAACTCTGATCTCTCTGCACGCGTACAGCCAAACGCAAGGTCAATTAGCTCCAAGTACATAAAAGTTTCTCATGCAAATTTCGTGACTATATACGCTGATTATCCGGAATCTGCATTATTAGTGCTTACACTGGTTCATGATAGTTGAGGTTTCAATTCGCCTTATTCCTCCGAGATTGTTCACATCAAGTATACGCATTCGTGTTTATCATGGTTAGTTTGGGAAAAAATCCACTGTCTGTTCTAAGGAAGAGGTTACTCTAACTTCAACTGCAATTTAATTCTCGCAATAGTAATTATAATAACCCCAACTGTAATACCATCGTTAGACGCCAAATTAACATCTCGACAAAGTGGAAACTACTGGTTTGAACGATAGGCTCTTTACACAAATATGGTGATACCGGTAGAGACAAAAGCAAGTGAGGTTTCGATGAAAGAATAATGAGAAAAGAGATCTGACCAAGCAACCTTTATTTCAGATTGACTACCGGACACTGAAGTGAACATCACCTTGCATACTTCGAAGTGGTCTTTGGAGAGGTATAATTGGTTTCCAGGACAAGAATATAAACATTGGTTAGTGGAACTAAACAAAAATTTCATGAATGTTGTTAACAAACAGACCAGGTGGTTACTGAGATGCATTGAACACATCAGCCAAACGAAGGTAGCGCTACTCAGACAGAAAGTTAGCAGTCAAGCGAAACATGAATATACGAAGATCAATCAATAGATTACATAATTCACACGCAAGCAGTGTATAACTGTGCAGAC
Organism: Paragonimus heterotremus; assembly: GCA_013368495.1. Lineage (NCBI taxonomy): Eukaryota > Metazoa > Platyhelminthes > Trematoda > Plagiorchiida > Troglotrematidae > Paragonimus > Paragonimus heterotremus. Next base: position 87,477 of record LUCH01001747.1, read on the forward strand.
TTGTTAACCTGGTCAATTACATAGAAATGGAAGAAATCGAACGAAGAATAACATAACCGACAAGAAGAATGATTCCATTAATACTAGAGCTCCATGCAATAAAGGTGATGTAAATATACAGGACTGCGGATCTGGGCCCCAGTAATCACGACTGACTCTGCTCTTTAGTCCTGGATAACGTGAAAGTGCTATTCAGCTCACATACCAGAGTATGTTGCATAACAGCCAATGCATTGTGATGTGAAAGCTGCATACATAACTACGGTGGCAACTGAGTACAAGACCGAAAGGAATCATGTACGGACCGATCACGAGGGGTAGACTACCGCGTTCAATCAAATTAGAGTGCAACGAATATGAGCGACATCAATAGATTTACCCTGCTTATAATCAGCCTAGTAGTTTTTTAAGGGATTACGAGTCCAAGGGGAATACGCTATGTAAGTGTTAAAAAACTTTACAGGAAACCGAGTGGAAAAACTAAATGATCCGAAGATGACGTCAACGAGAAACCAGCAAATTCCAGGTTTGGAATCAGAGGTAAATGACTGCCCTTGTCGACGTGTCAAGGCAACTGGGAAGCATCCACACACATACAGGTGAACCTAACAATACCATGAGAGATAACACTGACCTGATGAAACTACGCTGAAAAGGTGTAGCAAGTATTAATTAGGAATGAAGTCATCACAGGTCAAAAGTCAAGTATAGTGTGTAAACGTAACCTCGAGACTACAGAACGTGAGCTTGACAAATGCCTTGGGAGATTCCAAATACTGGAATTGATAAAGGTCAATAGTGTAGAAGCAAAAATCGATATCAGGAATCTCGGCGAAGCAGGATTAACAGATCAGGATTAACAAAATACGTTCCCGTTGAATGCTAGGTAATCGGAAAGGTTTCAGGTTGACACACAGGAAGGTGTGCAGCTGTGATCTCACATTAGTCAAGCATGTTCTACAGAGTCCTGAACGAGAAAGCCTAATTTAGTGTGGGTTTTCCAAAAGAGTCCTGTAGTATAACCGGAAAAATATTGCACGGAACAAATAAAAATCGGACGTATTCCTACAGTATCTCAGCCAGTGTGTGATCTAGAAAGTTCATAGTTTGCGTAAATTCGTAGACCGTAAAAACACAACAGTTCGACGTGTGTTTATACTATCTGAAGATCCTTAAGGCGAACACAATAATGAGACGCCTAAATTAGTGCGATACTGATGCTCATGCAGTCCACCAAAAATATATGACCTCCGTATCCTGTCCCGCGACTCAGTGAGTAAGGCCCACTCGCTGAACGAGGTTGAAGATACTTTTCACTACTATGAACTGGATGAGTAGAACTTAACAATGGAACCGATGAATCACATTCACCAGGAAACTACACAAACCGTTAAAATCCAGTCCCTTTACTGAGGTTCCATGGTAAATTTATTCGGGTTGGTGAGGCATTCCTCGTTCTCTATTGATAGATTACTGTTCTTTGTCGGCTTACCGCCTCCTGATTGGTCATTTGCAGCCATGCTCGGTGTCACGTAGCTACTGCGCTTTAAAATCAATTTATCCCTACGATACATGTGATTAACTGTGTGTTTACCGCTTACCGTTAGTGGAACAATTTGTGCAGTCGTTACAGGACAGAACACAAAAACGAAAAAAAGTTTTCAGATTGAAGAGGAAATGGGTAGTGCTTTCTAGCAAGAATGGCAAAAAATGAACAGTGGAATTACGAAATTCTGATGAATCATATGCAAGATGCAGACCCGTTTTGAAAAGGAATATACAACCTTACAATCCATGAAATTTTGTAAATTCCGACCCACAATACTGTTACTCAGAGTGGTCTTCTAAATAATTCGAATTCACCTTTGTATTAGCTCACAGTTGTTGACTTAATTAAGAACGTTGTTATCTAGTGCATCAATCCGTATTCCTGTAAGGACTGAACGTTCGAAGTGTAAACTGATCAAGCTATGAGTAGTCCAACAATCATTTCAGGCACAGTACCATATAAAGTTGACAAATTTCGTTAAGCTAAAGACCGAAAACGAATAGGATCAGTTGTGAACAATATAACTCTGATTCTACTACCTAGAATTGACTAAGATTGTTCATCCTTCAACCGGTTCATTACACAGAATTTTTTAGAACTTTCATTTTTATTTTACCATTCTAAACGAGACAGCGACTTCAAGAGAGTCGTGATTAATCAGTATCTAAACGCAAAATGGAAAAGTTGAAGTAGGTAAACTATTAATGATATTCGGTGGGGGGTCAAATAGCTAGAACACCATTTGATAGTACATTAAAAACATGTCGTTCTAGCAGTATGAACCTGTTAAATGACTCCAGAATTTGACTCATGAGTAACAATTAAGAGCCATAATGAAAGTTAACCCACGAGTGGCACAGCTTGACATGCCACATTTGACCCCGACGTTCCCGTAATGGTTGCTTCTCCCCATTTGATCGTAAAAGGGATGTTCGACATGAACGAACGGAAAATATCAGCGCCTGAAACACTTTTTAGAGGTAACTGTTATCAATAATACGAAACGAAATGAACTAAACGAGCATCAACGACGAAAATCGCGGTCAGTATGATGTAACAGGAGTCTGGTTGAACGCTAGCGAGGCCATATAACACACACTGAAATGGCCATTCCACTGATAAAGACCACGGTTATCGTATACTAGCTGACTGACGAAACAATTGGTCACTTTTGGGAACCGGATGAGAAAATTTTGCGGTACTACAAATTATAAACAAATCACAATGAGCGCCAAAAGCTACCTGTAAAACAACCAATCTTGGATGGCAGAAATGAGCAAATCCCGTTGTATGACAACGTTTTATCAAACGTATCACAATTAGCCAAGAAAAACTCTCATTCACTTTATTCACCAGACCGTTCAATAACACTGATAATTCTTCGAGGCAGAAAACATTCCGGAACCAGGTGGCTGAAGTGGAAAGATTTCTAATAAAAGGGAAAATGGCATGAAAATGGTATATACGTAATTTGACGACACACCACGAGAGAAAGTCGTCGAGACTGACGGAACCTATGACGATATCAACGTTGTTCGATCAAAAATATCCCGTTTTTGGTTTAACCGAGAAATTCGATAAGTTCACATGATTCAGTTACCAAATATCAAAGGGCAATCCGGTCATGTCGTAATGTAGAAGCCCACAAACTGTATGAATCATGAACCCGGCCTGGGTCCAACAGTTTATCTGTAAACCCATCCCCTTCAATGAAGTATGTCACACTGCTTCAGCTGCATACTTGATTTAACGCATTCGACAATAATCTCGTTCAAAAACGCAGAAGCATTACGATATACAGTCATAGTTTCTACAAAACGTACAAAAGCCTCTGATTCTATGGGACAACATTTGCTGAGATTTCACATGATTAACTACTGATATAAATTGTGCAGATGTTTAAGTGCACACGGATCGGCTATTCGATGTTGCAATCATCTAACATCATCTAACATTGAGTTTAGACAGTGGTTCATGAGTTGTGAGACAGAAACCCTAATGGTTTGGTCATTTTGCGGTTGAAATTGTCATCAAAATAACTATGGGTTAAAAGTGAATGAAAACTTCAATTTCTTTTGTTGTAAACACTGAGGGCCTTAATTGAAGTGAATGACAAGCATGAATGACTTGGAGCAATTACGTGAGAACTTATGTATGTTACGTGCGCACACGGAAAGTATGCATATGACGAGTGCCGCACAATACCCCGGTGATTTCGCCATCAAGACGTAAAATTGCTGTCAGATCCTCGGATCTAAATGACCCGAACCCGATCACCAATACGGGTTTTAAAGGTTATAAATGCTCACAAATCTCAGAACCAAGCTATACTGTTTCCGATTCGTTCTTATTTCAACAAATCTGAGACAATACCACTGTGTAAAAGATTAAACTGTTGCTTTGCGAACTGAAGTTCTGCACACCGTACCAAACACCCTTGACGTTGGGTACCAGCATCGATGGATATCACGTAGTGACCCGAACATTCCATTTATAAAGTACTGTAGATCACGTTCGTAACACAACTGGATCACAAACTCAAAATCTACAGATGTAAACGGAATAACGTTGGAGTGGAGTAACCGATTTTGAGTCCATAAGTACATACGCAAAATGTATCACAAGTCATGAAATAAACATTTGACAGTTGTCAGTGCTTTTTTACAGCATCAGTTCTGGTCGGAAACAGTCCTAAATTGGGCGCATTATGTGAAAATGAGTTTGGATGGTAGTAGCGATCATGAATGTCATAAAACGCAAGAGGACAATTAAACGCTAACGAATAAGGTTCAGAACACGAATTCACTCAAATCTAAAATTGCGTACGATTGAAATACAGCATGACATGGTAGACGCAATGTGGACTTTTACACGTGGTTCGAGATGACATCCAAAAATCAATCTGAATCAGTCAATAGTTACGCAGTTAACTCACACAGCTAATCAAAAATAACACGACTGTTAATGTTTCAGTTGGTTATAACAGGGATGACGTACATTTAGAAAAAATAATCGTGTAAATTGGTTTTAGCATGCTTGCACACCGCTGTAAAGAAAACAGTACGACACCTGTCAACGTGCCTTGTACAACGTAAGCTGTTAAAGCGGTTAGTTAGGACTAGGTCGTAGTTGCACAACTTCACGTCACATACAGGAGAGTGATACTTCCATGTTGTAAACTGACGACTGTAGATCGTTTTGGTATCAACGGGACCGGTGGTCCAGAAAATAAGAGGCTTGGTTCATAGCATGAAGGTTATTGATTCGAACCTCGATCAGATTATCTCCGATACTTGATATTTACTACATTACCTGTTGCCATCTCTCTAAACCGGAAAGCTAATCAAAACTCACCTTGCGTACCCAGTATGCAACGGCAAAGACCGCAAGGAATAGAATTTTAGACGAAGAAAACATGCCTGGATTAGGACCGGTGATCTAGTAGAAAACACTGTAGATTATGACAAAAAAAGACTGTCCGCTCGAACTTCAATTCAAACGAGGATGAAATCAGTTGTTACGTTCACTTCTGTCAAACACTAAGTAAAGCGTAGTTTCCACACACCTCTAAATTCAAAGCGAGTTGGGTTCATATTTCCACGGTATAATTAGGAGAACCGACACCACTATGTGGGAAAACATACCTCACGTGTTCACAACAGGGAGCGGAACAAATCGGTAGGAAAAAGTAAGGCCGCCGCTCACCTCAACAGTGACGTGGAATATCCTAGAAGAAAAAGTTACTAAGAAGGTTGAGAATTAATAAAAGAAGACTAGCCGGAAGAACTAGAAATGGTATGGATACAGGTACGCCATTGACTGCGACACATCGCCATCTCGGACAGCGTCTCTAACCAGTGGTTTGGGTGATCACGAGGACCCCATCCAGGCAGGCGACACCTACCTACTTTGCTCAATGGAGCAGTCAAGGTCTTCATATTTCGTGACCACGTTGTTACTTGACCACCACGCGGATTTACCCAATCGTTGGTGGTCTCAGTATATAATGCCCGGTACGGTAAACGCTCAGCTGGCATACGGAGGACATGACCCAACCATCTCAAGCTGTGCAACGTAATTAGTTGACCAATTGATCGCCCCCACCTCTACTGACATTTTCAGCCAGTCTTCGCGAGTTGCAAAGAAGACGAACCAGATCTGCTGACTAACTCACTGGTAGCTGCCTTCAAGTATTTATGCCAAGTCATCATTTGTCTGCTTTGCACCTAATGCTAGTCGACAGCGACAATGGCAAAATGTGTGCAGTGTGGTATCTTCATTACATGATATACTTGAAAACTGAGTGAATGAACTCACTTTATACACGGTACCAAATGTCCGCTTTTAACTGCACCGTTATTTGCGTGTCAGTGTCACCGGATTTGAGCGAACGAACGCAGATACCGATGGTGGAATATCCAGAGAAGATTCCTGTACCCCACACCGAATGAACAAATTTCGTGATTGTGAAGCAACAGATCCACATAAATTTGAGCGTTAAGTTTTAGAAATATGCCTCTGTCGCAAGACTGGCAAACACGGCCATAACCTTGGAGATATGAGCTTCCATTTCATTTATTGCACCACTGTAGTTGAATACGCAGCTACCAAAGTGCAGGAAGTGGGCAAAGCACCGCGTAGGAGGTCCAAATCAGCACCTTGTGAATGTCACAGACAGTCCTTCATTATTTCGTCTATGACAAGGCCGAACAAAATGGTGAAAGCGAACAGTCTTGGTGTACGCCGCCCTTGGTTCCAAAACGGTAGGGCAAGAAATCGTAGAGTTTAATCTGAGCTGAAACATGAGTCTAAAGCGTCTATATGCGCGCGTTCACATGGCCGTTCGGCACGTCCTGCATTTGAGTAGCCCTAAAAGTGTAGGGTGAACCAATGAGTCGAAAGCAATTATACAATCGACTGGTGGTTCATATGAAGCCCCCCTACAATTTGTTGACAAGTATAAGGTGATTTATATATCTTCGTTCAAAACGAAACCCTACTTGCTTTTCCCTAGTGTCCGCTCTTAGAGCTGCCGTGAGTTGACGCAGGATAATGAATGTTAGCACCCTAGTTACAACCGAAATCAAGACAATTCCCTGTGGTTTTCTCAAAAGTCCTTAATTCCCTTTGTACATTCTGACGGAGACTGAACAACGACACCAAATATCATAACCAAATCGAGTCACTGGAAACATGATACAATTAATATAAACAATATAATCAAGTGCAAGAAACAGAACTCTTTCTTTCTTTTTGCGTTCGTGGGATAAAGTACAATGAGTGGCCGCAATAGACCGTCAAGGGTTCAAACGCACGAGTGTAAGCACAGGCGACTGACAAGCGAGGAAGAACCGACGAAATACTATCGAATCGGTCTGATGTTTGACTAAATACTCGGCATTAGGGCAGACCGGTTTGGTGATGACAACGTCAAGGCGGCTGTAGGAAGGCCGTATTCATAGGAGTAGAGGATGGAGCGATTTGACAGACAGCAAAGAGTGTGTGGGCAGGTGAGTTAAAATCAGACTGGCTGGAGAATTTGTATTTTTGTATGTGGGCTGTGAGAATAACAACAAGCGATTGGTTGCACAGAGTCACGAGAAGGAGTATGACAGGGCCAATCGAGGGTGATTCTGACCTCCAAAAATGTCCTACATCCTTCTAGAACATTGAAACTATTATCGAGTAACTCCAGTACAGATGGACGTTTCCAGTCGCCTACATTAGTTGAGACAGCTGGGCCAAAGCCTTCATTAAAGTCACAAGACTTCTCTTAAAACGTAGTGACAAGAAGTCATCCGAATCAACAGCCCAATAGCGCCATCGACAGCGGTATCACTGAATACAGTTGTAACAGAACTCACTAGGAGGAAGACATTTTCTATTGTTCACGGGAATCCAAATTAACAGCGCGGTTGTAGCTGCTGAGGACCAGCATCGACTAGACAGAGTGGATGTTGTCAGTTCGATACGCTGACTACTATCCTGGGTTATAGTCTCTCAAGTGCAGCAGATGTCGACTTTCAGTGAGTCTAACGACACAATGAGGGCGGCCAGCTGACTTAGCCGTTTCAAAGTGAGAAAGCACTTGCATTAGCTCGCATTCTAGGACTAACCAGAAGTTGGGTGGTGAGAGACGGAACTTACCGGGACGATGTTACTATGATTGACCACATCTGTTGTGAGAGTTATAGAGGAATTGCTAGAAATAGGAGTTGGAAGGGGCCTGAGAGTTAGATTGAATAGGATATTGGCGGCGACGGGTAGGGGGGGGATCAGCAATAACACACTTTCACAGATCCAGTTTGCTGTATGCAGCAGACAGGGCCACTCGGCTTATACTGCAAGACGGTCAACGCAGTATGGTAGCAATGGTGTTGCGAGTATCCACAGTTATTGTGGAATAAGATACGGACCGAGAGGAACTAACTGGGATTCTCAACGGAAGCTTTTGACTCAGAGGTTTATATCACAAATAGACCAGTGAGAGACAATTAACCAGAATAAGTCCCAAACCACTCATGTGCCACTTTTTTGTGATGATGACGACGATTAGTGCTATTTTTTACGTGAAAAAGGAGCCAACCTTCTTTCAATTACTGAAATGGGGAACAAAGAGATTGTGATTCGTCAGATCCCTACTTCTAAACCTATGTGGTATGAACGACTCTGCCAGTGATTATCAAACCGTACAGTTTCGTCCAACAGGTTGCAAGACGCGTAAATTATCACATCGCGTCAAGATCCAGCTTTCTAATGATGGTGGACAAGAGTACGGAAGGTTAATTAGAGATAATTTACTAGCCATACCGAGTAGGACCAAATAAACCAAGTGAATGGGGAGGTGTAGGCTGACGGGTCAAACGAAAGTGGTCAATCATGAGCGGTGAATAAATCTGGAGTGTTGAAGTTGAATGTTGACATCCGCATAGTGCCTCAGATCGGCCACTAATTGAACTACCGGGTTCAAAGGAATAGCAAAACCTAACGTGCTTATGCAGTTGTAGCTTGCTCATAAAGTGATGGCAGTCTGAGATGAAGTACGTTCACGCAAGCTATAAGTGTGACGGAAGTGTTCTACGGCTTCTGAAGAACCACCACTTTATACAGGCTTGCAGTTAACATCGTCCAACAAGTCAAATGGTCACAGGGATGACTGTGGCAAATTAATAAAGTTCGTTTTTTGAACGAATAGTAAAAGTCAACTAAAAAGACGACAAAACACTTCATGAATGATTGAAATTTTGTTACCCAAAAAGCGAGCGAGATGCGAGGTTAATGAGGCACGCTGATTTACGAATTGAAAAAAAATCCTACTAGACGAAGTTAATATACATAGGGATGTGCCTGGATATGGAAGACGAGCAGCGTGGGAGAGAAATCTGATAACAACTTTCTCGTAGGCGTTTGAAAAATTTGATAGCATAGAAACAGGCACAGAATACCATAAGTTCAAGAGAGGAAGGGCGTAGACCGTTTCAGAAGTTACCGATCTCTTACAAGAGGGTATCAAAACAACGATCAGGCAGCACAGCCAATAAGGATGAATGGAAACGTACACAAATTTTGTGGTGAGTTTGCTAAAATTTCAATCTACCAACACAAAACGTCAACAGTCTAAATTTAGCAACTAAAAAGCAAGTAGGTGCTAATTTAGTAGATCTTAGATTCAGCTACGAAATAAACGTTGAGTTCGGAAACGTCGTTTTACACCAGTTCAATTCCTTGAAACCATTTGAGTAGACGAATAGAAGTGGATAACGAATAGTACAGGCAAGTAATTGGTTCCACTTGAAACAGTACATTTGTGGACAGTGGAAAGAAGCTCATCATCAAATGCCTCACAATTACCGCCAAGTTGTCATGCACAGACCATGAGGAGGCGGAACAGAAGTACACCAAGATTGATGATCCACCACATCGGTTGTTCCGAATACTCAAGTTCAGGGTCCCAGAGACCTGACTAGAACCGTAGGATCACGTAGAAATTAGCAACACTGTGGTCAGTAGACCGAGGAACTTAAAGTAATTGGGCCAACTGGGCGAAATGATAGTTTGTTGCATACAAAACAAAATATTATAAAACATAGGACAGTAAGTGGATAAGAGACTGTTTGAAGGTTAGTGTAGTTGAAGAAGTTGGACGGGCACACAGATGTGCACAGTTTTACATAACACAACGGGGAGAGAAGTCTGACATTTTAGAAGCACGTACAGCTCATCGATAACAGTAGAACAACTATGACTGTCTGGACTACCAACTATAACACAGTGACTACAAGCGAAGCAAACGACGACCACGTGAACCTACTCAGCCAAAGTACATCGCATTATGCTGCACAGATCTGAGGTCAACGTCTTCACATCACGTTGCCAGATTAAAACATGACTATCTGAACAGATGTTCACATCAGAAATGAACAGATCAACCGAGGAGGCGAATGTCAGCTTACGACATTTAGAGAGATGATGCGACTGCAGCATGTCAGTTACAGACGGAGTGTGTAATTACTCAATTGCTGGATGGTTCTGAAACGTTGTACTGCGTGCAAAAATATCAATCCAATAATCGTTCTCATCGCATTACAGATCACGTTTGGCAAGATCAGTAGGCGAGGAACTCGGAGAGACAATGTTTATCTCAATCCACTCAAGCGAATGGGGTACGTGAGTCGCATTTTGTGTAACTGTTTTCTTCGGCGCAACAGTGTTAAAAGTACCAAGTCAGTAGTTTGGCGGAGCAGTACGGAAATACTTGCATCGGAGATTATCGTTTACTGGGTCTGAACGCACATGACCATCCACGGGAGAGATCCGACATTTTCTCAAAGCTGACACCTTCTTGTTCTTCACCGTGGCATCCCGTTGTTACCAGCCCCATCGTACAATAACGAGACGAACACGTGGAAATCGGTCAGAAGATCCACCTCAAAAAAAAACGGCAGACCTAATAAATACACGATATATATATATATATATATATATATATATATATATCACCCGAATATTACTGGACAAACGTTTCATATACACGACTGGGCATGTTAACACTCGAACAGGCAAAGATCGATTGGCAATATTTGTTGTTTATGGTGAGTGGAGAATAAACCGGCTAAGTTCACACATGCAACCGTGTATGTGCATCGGTTGAAGGAGAGTTGAAAAAACGATCATAAACAAAGCGTGTAGCACATATCCAATAGAAAAATAGGAAGTGGCCAACAACAGGGACAGCGTCGTCCCCAAAAACAAACGCTACCTGTCTATCATATCAGGTGTGAACCAATTGGTAAGTATCAACTAGGCTCACAAATATGTAATGAGACAACAGATAAAAGGGACCGTCTGTCGAACATCGTACAAACACAAAATAAATCCACCCTGCTGGTTAACAGTTTTCTGTTTTAGACAGGACTCAGATTAGTCTTTTCAATAAGACGATTTGGATGAATCTGTTAAAAGTTGCAATGTCAGCTTTACATTATAAATCGTTTGCTGGTATACTGAAATCTGAAGGAGACAAATGAAGCAAACAGGACTCGAATTTGTAAGCCTGTGTTGCTCCGTGTCGTTACCAATGAGTCAACTGGTAATTTTGAACAACACTGATGGTGATACACAGCGATTGGCATTGCGGTGTAACTGCTACACAACCACAGAAAGAACAAGCCCGCGTTGATGACCAAAAGAGGGAAAGAGATGGAGCTTATCTCAGAAAACTCCATATATCTAAGCTAAAACACTCAACATCAAGACGTTTACGCAATGCAAACAGACAATTCATTTACAAGGTAATATCCACTCTCTTCCGGCTTTCAATGCATCAATTTCAAGAATAAAACAGTTACATAACGGTAGCAGACTCGCCACACAGTGGAATCGGTCACCATCTTCTCTAAAGTTTCCAATCACTATCCAAGGAGTAAAGGCAGCCCCAATCAAACAGACGCTTCGTCTACAGATGCTGCTGTTGGCTAATTCTGTGTTCAATAAACAAAGTAGACATCGCAAAAAATCACCTTACTCGATTTATTTACAAACCATTTCAGATCAAATGGAGGTTACCATACAAACCGTTAAGAAGGACAATATAGTAAGAAGTGGCAGTTATAAGGCTACCACAGTACGCACTGTCAATGCCAGTAGGTAGCATGAAGCTGCACAGGTATTCAAACTTTTCAGCCTGCACATCAAACTAATGTTGCTAACATGTGACTCGTCACAGTACACGTGATACAGAAACTTTAAGGTGGCCAAGACTAAACAAAAGCAACTGAGGTAACAAGAACTTGAACTCGTGATATGAAACTATTCACAATCCGACTATGTACGGTACAAATAATCGTCACGAAATGATCTCAAAAATCGGGGCAGACGATCACCGAAATGTCACTCATTTCACTTGCACAACTATGTATTTCGCGACAAAAGTACAATGTGACCCCAGACTTTAATGGTACTGCCGAGCTGAGGTGCAAGCCTAACGTTAATCGGTCACTTTGTTTGGAATAGGAAATACGTCGTCGTCCAGACAACATTGTAATTTCCGACCAGGATGCCCGAAGTCTGGGTAAAAATTCACTGTCACATGACCAAGTCCCGTGCGAATAGTGTACTATTGTGCGACTGACCTGATCATGTCATGCTACGAGAAGGTGGGCTGATTGATTTAGAAAAGGCTAAGGTTTTAGTGTTCTAACAGATGCAGATGAGCAATCAAGAAAATGTCCAAATATGCTACCACGTAGTTTAATAAGACAAGAAAATAGAGGGCAGATGAAGCTGAGGAAGACTACGGGTAACCTAGAGAAGAAAATGGCGAACATTGTGGTTAGCTAACAATTCAGTAAGAAATGCTTTAGTGTTAAAATCAGCACCTGACCCGAAAAAGGGACAATAAAACTGAGATATAGGAAAAAATGAAACCGCTTTTGCGAATCAACAACGGACGAAGCAACATCTACTATGAACCGAAGGATGTTTTTCGAACAAGCAAAAGATCATTTTGTTAGCTTCGGTGACGAGTTGGCAGAGACACGGAAAGGCCTAACTGAGTTATAAGACGAAAGTCTTATTGTACGAAGGAGAAAGTACTCTTTAGGCGACGAAGTGACGATGGACGCTCATAAAGAAGATGTGTTGCGCTTTTGGAATGAATGGATAAGCTGTATTAGGTGGTAATCAAACGGTAATCAGGCGGTGAACCATTTTAGACTCTACTTCAGCTCTATAAACTGGCAAGCAGCCTTCAGAATTGATTACAAGATAGTGGACACATACCATAAGCCATCAAGAACTCGGTAGTAGTCTGTAGAGGATAGGACAGAAATATCTGTTCCTGTTCAACATCTTCCTATCAAACCTAACTGACCTAGCAGCAACACAGCGATAAAGAAACACGATTATCAACCACATGGTAGCAAGTTTGACTCCTGCATACCATGAGTGCCCATGTTTAGGTTTGGGAAAATTGACAATAGTCAGTCTACAGGTAATCCTATATGCCACACGGTAGTGAACATCTTGTAAAGTTGAAATTTTGGGCTTTCGTCGCCAACACATCCTTTCAGAAATATATAGACCTGATGGCGACTATTTCTAGAAACACACTTATTAAGTCGATTTCTTTAAATCGTCAGTCTCTAAAACGATGCGATGGTTGATGGTGCGCCAAACAATATATGACGTAAATACGAGAAGGATTGTGAGTGGGAAAACAGCATTTGCTTTGATGAAAAACGAGAAGGGAATTTCTGTACTGCTTTCAGAGAGAACGCTACGAAATCCACGTTCTCATTATTGTGGCTATCAACAAAGGTAGACTCGTATACGTGAAAGCGTAATACACTACTCATAATATGCGCGAGTAGTAAGTTGTCTAAATATGCACATTAAGGATTGCTCTCCTGATTCGCACGAGATAGAAAAACACCGCCCGTCTTCTGTGTGGAAATCTATGGACAAATGTCTGGAACCGGAACAAACACCCGATCGAATAATAATGTTATACAAGTACCAAAACAATCACAGCATGAAAACGAGCGTTTTCGTTCATAATAGCGAGCTTTGTGTATGACGTATCAGTTTCCGTGATAAGCCAGTCCCGATGCCAGCAGTATTCATGATAAAAAGTCCGTCTATTACATTAGAATGGTTGAATGAATTGGCAGTCGAATCACTGTGGTGACCAATATCCATAGCGCATATTCTCTTCAGTCTAGTGTCTGGCTCCCGTTCAGTCTCGTCAAACAAATAACATATGTACAACCGTGTATATGCCTTTGAATCGATTAATGTGTCTGGACTGAGCAACGATAGGAACGCAACAAGTGAAAAAGATTAATTGGAAACGGGAAGAAGCAGGCACTGTGAGTGTGCATATGTGTCCGTATCACTCCGAGTACAAGCACACGGATGCAGAGATATTACGCTTCTTGAATGATAATACTGAATAAAAACCTAACGTGTTGAGCATAGCATACATGAACATAAGATAGCTTATGAAAGGAAATTGTAAGACTCGCGTGTAGCGAGCGGTAGGAAGATTACTGAAGCACTAGGCTGTGCACCAGTAACCGACAGTAATAACGAGACAAGAAAGGCATCTTCGTAGATACATAACCACCAATGGTTAGCGTCTGAAGATAAAAAGACGGAAAGCTGTTAAGTTTAAGAAAATAAAGAAACGGAGGTATGCACAGTTGAGTCCGAATTGAATTAATACGAGATAACGGAAAAAGAGTGGTTCAAACTGAATAGCACTCAGACGCATTGGCAATGAGTATGAACTTACTTGAGCCCAACTGAAAATGTCGCAGCATGAGGGAAGAGAGACGAAGCAAATCCCCATCTTCACTATCTGTATCGCTGGAATCCCAGTGTGACAATCTGGATTCCCCGGGTTCGGACCGACGAGGTCGTCCGGAGCACAAACGACCAGAAGATGGCTCAATCTCCGGACCTAACCAGCTGCTGCGTTGATGTCTTTGGGATCTAGAACGTGTAGCACCTTGTGGTATGCTTGTGCTAGCCGGCTCGGTCGAGTTGAAAGATGTGGCTGGTAGATCAGTAGAGCCGCTTGGAGTAGACAACGAATTAGAACGATGAGCTCCGAGTCTACCACCCAATCGAGCAGCACGATTCGAATGAGGGTACAACAAACGTATAAGATTGACATCATCTGGATCGGTCCGTTCTAATTCTCTAATGATATCCTGCATCGACCTGGGGTTTTCTTCTACTGTGCACCCTCTGTCCGAGAATGATTGACCACTATTATTATCGGCATTGCCTGTGACGGTAGCCAAACGCGAATGTTCTGCTGAGGTTGTTGCGCGACCAGAATACTGTGAATGCGGCTGCTCGTAACTGAACATTCGATTAGCGGTAGATGTTGGGCCACCGTTCGATTCAGATCCTGAACTATCTAGACTAAGACGCAGACCCATTAATAAGTGCCCGTCAACGAATGGATAGATAGGTCGCGAAAGATATACAAAAATCCATCGAGAAAGGTTCCAGCTACAAAACAACCAGAAAGACTATGAACTGATCGTTTTCGTCGGTACACAAATCGAAGGAAAAGCGGCTGATTCACAGATAAAATAGAAATGCAAACAAATAAAAATAAGCGGTATTGTTAAGCGCTGGCAATATGAAAACCGTGATAGAAAAACGGTTAATTATTTGAATAACGAAGATGACATTTTTTCGAAGCGAATGACCAAACATTTTTTGTAACGCTACAATTCTATCTTCTCCGATAAGGCTAATTTCATTAAAAGTGTTACTGTCGCGGTATATCAACCAACGAAACACGCAAACCGGCATTCTTGATAGTACAACTAGGCAGATCCCCCGGTACAAAATAAGAAGGCACCGAACAAGAACACATATATCAAATGGTCCACTGAAAGCGGAAGATCCTTACATGAGGTATACATTGTTCGCCATTTGGCCGGAACCGAAGTTCGACTGTACTAACACCGGGGACAAATCATAACCGATTTCATTTTGGATGGGCAACAATGCGGCAACACGAAATACTTGTAATTAAAAGCAAGAGCGAAAAATTCACCAAGTAAAAATAACACTACACATAAATAGTCTTAAAGTCTGATATTTCAAAATCAGTTGTGCCAATTTGTCAGCATTAATTCATTTAAACTGTAGTTTGCGGTGGTCACAGCGAAAAATGTTAACAGGGGAAAAGCACAAAGAAGAAATACGTTATATTTATAAACAATACCTAGCAGTTAATAGAACAGTTAATATCACTAATACAGTAAATAAAAGGAAGAAGATATGAAGGTGTGAAAAGCAGAGAAGTGAGGTAGGTAGCCAAGCATCTATGTATAAAACACGGAACCTGGCGACCTGAGCGCCAATGACCCTTGAAGATGTTTGCAACAAGCTGCTAAACAAACATGTTCGGTACGCTCAATAGAACAAACTTAGACATCAACGCTTCCGTGCACCGACCATTAGAGTGTACCTTCAAGTTTGACCTAACGCACACCAACAGAGTTGGATGTGAGATGTGGTAGACTGACACACATAAGACGAGTCCGCACCAGTGATACGTACGCAGTTAGATAATCGGGCTTTCCGATTAACACTGTTTATCCGTCACAGGGACACTGCTAAAGTTTGTCAGTATAAATACGCCCCCACCACACAGTCGATGGTTCAGAGATACTAATGGTAGAAAGTAGACGCGTACTTTCACATGGAATCACTAGGGTACGTAAACGTGTAGCAGAATAGCCAGTATAGAACAGAGAAACACTCAGATCAGTTGGCAAAATTCGATTGAGATGTAGCTATGCGATTAACCATCTCATCAGATATTCCACCAGTGCTGACATTACCAAAGATATGTGAATTTACTGGTTATAACTAACACATCCCACTAACACTACACTTACAAGTATGACAGTTGAGCCAAACACATTGAATGGAATAGAAACGTCTCCAGTAATTTTTGGGATGTATATGCAGAATGACAAATTGGAGCAATATCGTCTGCAGATACTAAATTCATGTCAACTTTCCAGCTCGTACATAGATTTTTATTAGACCGAGCCAAGTGAAAAGAAAATGTGAGTTGAACACTGTCAGGCTTTCCGGAGTAGTACAAAAGCGATCGAATCAATTGGGATTCGGACGCACTACTTCGCATTCCATAATCGTCGTTGTCAACATCGAATCGTCACATTTTCTCTGAGCCTCAAATGTTACCTCTGAGTGACAGACCTGTATACCCACAATCCATCAGAGCGTCCTCAAAAACCGCGAAGTGACACATAGCACTTTTAGTAACCCTGTGAAATCCCAAGCGGGACATAAGAGTCGATGATAAATCGTCATAAGCTCTAGCATAAATCAAAGACTGTATAATAGAATGTTTGGAAAACGTGAACACACTCTTTAGAACAATCTATCTTCAAACAAACTGTACTTTGTATCAATTTGAGTAATATAGAAAACATGAAGTTCGTGAGATGCATTCATTGCATACACCATTTTCAATCACAGACCTGTAACACAACATTCCTAAAACAAACGACTAACTGAAAATGAAAGAATAATTACTCGTGGCTCCCTCAATCTGCATAGACCCTGGTTAGGACAACCAAGGCAACGGTTCTGTCACAACGAGACTGGATCTTGAAGCGGTGTCACGGCTTGCGCATTTCAATGACCTATTGGAATAAACTAGATGGTGTGGCTACCACACCGATAGAGTCACTCACGCCAGGCAAGCCAATAGGTAGAGGTCTGACAAACCAGTCTCATGATCCTCTAGGTTTGAGGTTGGAAGAAGGTTGGCATCTGTTTCCGGAAAATTTACCAGTTCTGTTACACTGCCACCCACCCGCTGCCTTGCGGTATAGGCTTTTAAGCGAAAGACTTTGGTTGAGAACCCTAATCGTTCTCCTGTCTAGGTCTGGGCGCCAAGGCAGTATCTCAGCCCACATACAACCATGAATAAACATAACACAAGTAATTCCATACTGCATCGGTTGTCTCGCAGTATAAACCTGGTCGCTCTATCTGCTGCATACAGCAGGGTGCATAGGCGAAAAACATGCTACTGCTGACCCCCTCCCCCACTGTCCTAGCAAATTTAGCTATAAGGCCCAATCCGATTTCCATTTCTGATAGTTACTCCACAGGTCCCACAACAGATGGTAACCGTGGTAACACTGAGCCGGTAACTTCCATCTCTTGCCATTCAGCTTCAGGCCTTCCTCGTCCCATGCTTAGACCTAGAATGTGAATTAATATAAGTGCCTTCAACGTTCGCACACTGAAACACATAGGTCAACAGGTCGTCCTCGCACGAACGTTAGACTCATTGCACGTCGATATCTGCTGTATCTCGGAAACTAGAATCCAAGACAGTAGTCAGCGTATGGAACTAACAGCACCCGCATTGTCTACCCGATACTGGTGCTATATTTCCGGTGACTCCACAGCCACTGTTACAGGTCAGGCTGGAGGAGGCATAGTCCTTAGCTCGGCGGCCGCAGCCT
>LUCH01001747.1:108447-124385 GCA_013368495.1 Paragonimus heterotremus
GATGATGCCTTATTTTCACTTACAGCTTGGTTGTTTGTTCGCAAAGTGTGGGCACTTTGATGCCGAATGTTTGCATACAGACGAAGCTGTCTTTAGTAGTTAGGTTCTTTTTTCTTCTCCATTCTATTACCCCCCTCTTTGTACATGGTTTTTTTCTTCGTGGTTGTGTGGCAGTTGAGCGTCAGTGAGAAACACTGACTTATTGCTGTCTATGATGATAATGAGACGAAGGAGGAGACTGCTATCTGCTATGACACGTGCACCGTCTGGTATCACCTAAAATGTAGCAACCTGAATGATGCATGCGGACCATGCAGTTCTGAAATGAGTATACCTCGTTTTGTTGCCTATATTCCTGGCAATCCTGCTTGAACACTGTTAATCCAAGGAGGAAGTTTAAGCCGAGGAAAGGGAATATGGAGTCGACTAGTGGTGACCAGCTTGAGCATGGCCAGACCGAAAGCCAACTGGGTGAACATACGCTATCTGTCGGCGGTGTCTCAACACATAGTGTTGAAGAGGAGACTGGTGGAGCTGGGGAAGAAATTCAGGGACATCATGAGGTGAAAAATATTGAGGCACTGGAGCGGATAAAGTGGTCCGAAAACAACGGAGAAGAATAAAGTGTCTTCTGCCACAACATTGTTAGGTGAAAAACAGGTAGACTTACTGGGTGCTTTGACAACTCATCAACAAACGGTCGATGAGCATGCGGAGCTCCTCTACGACGAGGAAGGCTGTGGCGTTTTCAACGTGATAGCTAAATAGGGTTTTTAATTCGTCCAGAATACACGTTGCAAAAATCTCGTGTACATCAAACGGCTGTGACGCACAAGGGTCCTTCTCCAAAGCTATAACATGGTCGCGTTCGTCCAGCAGTTTCCTGGAGATTAGACACGAAGACTCAGCGAGAGCGGATAGATCAAGGTAGACCCCGGTAAGAGTTGGCTCGGAGGGCCGGGCTACCTTGTACAAGTCGGTCGTACATCCTCAAAAAATGGGGTAGGCCATTGGACGTAGCATGCGACTTCGCCTCTACTTATAATCTCGAGCTGGTTCCAAGGACAGTGTGAGAGGAGATTACTTGTGGTCTGCACTAACACGTGCAGTGTTGGTAACCAGTGGGGAGAATTCTGACCAGTCATCACAGATGCGGATTTCATACTGGTTACTGAATCGTTGCTGAAGCCGGAGAGGAGCATTGTAAACCTCTGTCCACTCGGATATTCTATGTGCCGGGTAGATCGGCAGGATGGAAGAACCGGAGGAGGATCCTTGCTTTTAATGGCTCAGCATCACGAACAGCGGTCTGGCATGGCACTTATAACGCTCAACATGCAAACGGTCGATGGTCTCGTGAAACTGTTGAACGTAACAGTGTTGGTGGCGTGCGTCTATTGGCGACAAAGTTCGAGAACGAAGAGCTGTTGGCATCACTGCATGATCGGGCATGTCAAGCACAAAAAATCTTCTTATTTGAAGACTTCAATGCATCGGAAGTTAGCTGGATAGAGTACACACTGAAAAGGTCGTTTGGTGAATCTCCTTTTAAATCCCTAAGCCTTAGTTCAGCACGTAAATCAACACATTTAACGGTGGCCTGGCCAGACGGCAGCTGTGCTGGATTTGATAATAACTAGGAACCTGAATGAAGTAAGCAGCCTCAATGTCGGACTTCCTGTTGGACTAAGCGATCACTGGGTCATCAGGTTGACATTCGCGTTAGTTAACGTTAAACTCCCAGACAGGTGGCGTTGGGCCTATAGGGGAATTAACGTTGACAAGAAAACCAGTACACTGAAATTAAAGGCATGGCCGGAAAATAAGGAGGGTAATCGTACTGAAATACTTTGGGCCAAGCTAAAAACCAATTTACTGGAATTGCCTATCAAGTTTCCCCCATTTCGAAGCCACCGCGATGGAAGTGTCGAGCGAACAAAGTTCAAATTATGAGGCGTTAGTCTTGGAAGGGAGTAGACGTACGGGCGGACATAGGCGTCGTCTACAGTACAAAGCTGTGCAGCACAGAGCCTGCCAGGTTCAGCGGGCATGCCAACTAGCATACGAGGAGAACTTGGTCAAGTGAGCTAAACATAACCCAAAGACGTACTACAACTACGTTCAATTCAAAGCCTCCATCCGGGTGTCTGTAACAAACAGAAGGGAACGTGTTTACCAAAAAACAGAAGGCCCAAGCGCTGCTTCAGTTTTTGGCAAGTGCATACAAGGGATGGTGACAGATCACTGCACGACGACGTCGCGTGTGATTTATCTATGGTGTGGGAAGCGGTAGTCATTGCTGGAGAGGTGCGGTGTCAGCTGACTAAGCTGAATGTTACGAAGGCAGCGGGCCCAGATGGCATCTGTCCGGCCATTCTAAGACCACTTGCCGATATATTAGCTGTTCCCTTGGCTAGTTTATTTATTGAATCGCTCAGTGAAGTTAAACTACCCGCGGACTGGAAGGTAACCACTGTCACACCAGCACACAAAAAGGACAGTAGGCAAGAGGCCTCTAACTGTAGGCCTTACGCCAGCTATATTGAAGATGTTAGAAAAGATCTTAAGAGACAAGACATCCCGACACGTCACTAAGTATGGAGTGGTGACGGCTCAGTAGCATGGCTTTGTAAGTAAGTAAGAGTGCTATCCTGTCTTTTCAACCTACTGGATTTTTAGATGAGATCACTATGGCTGGACAAGAGAGAAATGCTGTGGTCTGTTATTCAGACTTTATAAAGACCCGATGAATCATGGAACGTTGATGTCGAATTTGAAGGCGTTTGGCATATTTTCCGGTGTTTCAGCATGGGTGAAAGCGTTCTTGCAGAAAGATTGTTTTTAAGTACAGGTGGAGGGCTCCAATTCGCACACTGCAGATACCACCAGTGGCATCCTACGAGGATCAGTTTCGGGTCCCCTGATGTTCCTCTCATACATCAGTGATTTGATGAAGATCAGCAGTCCCTGTTACATGTTCGCAAACGATTTAAACTCATGGGACGTCCAAAAGAGTAGTTGATGCGCCGACACCTCGAAGAAATTCACTGGCAGATAATCGATTGGGAACTCCCGCTAAATGTTGCGAATGTAGACAACTTACGAGGGTTGAGACCGAAGACTTCCTTAGATGGATGGGAGGGTCAGAGCAACGCGTGTCCACATCAGTGTCTGTTTGCAGCCGGTAAAGCAAATCGGACACAGTATCAACAGCTTCAAGGACACCCGGCGCCCTTGTGCCTCTGTATAAGGCTTACGTGAGACAACATCTCGAATATTGTGTGCAAGCTTCGTATCCTAATTTGGTTAGAAATGCTAACATCCTAGGGAGGTCGCAATGTGTGTTTATGAAGTTCCTCGTAGAACTTCGAAAAATGAAGTATCTCAACAGACTTAAACACCTCAATCTTTTTGTTTCAGAAAGAAGGTGGAAAAGAGATCCTATAGAAGTTTTTAAGTTCCTGAAGGAATTGTCTGAAACAGGAGGGTGATTGTTTAATCGTAACGGAAACATCACTCAGAGAACATGAACTAAAGGTTGCGATGGAAAGAGCTATGACTCAAATTCGGACTAACTTTTTCTCATATAGAGTTCTGAACAGCTGGAACAAATTAACGCCCCAGATGGTTTTGGCCACCACAGTTACTGACCTCGAACGCAAGCTTGATGCATAAGGGTTGGTAGCATTTCCGGATCTACAGTGATGACGAGGTGACTGGGATCTACTTAACGCGATCGTAGCCCTCCCTCTTTTATTCTGTCCGCAACTTCGTTACGCTTCACATCTCTTCTTTATTACCGGATATAGAAAATTTGCGCAGGACCTCTTTGTTTAGTTATTTGTCTCTCCTTAGCTGTCTTTCCGTCTACCTGAAAAACATTATGATAGCACCAGCATTGACTTTGAGCATACTACGACGGCTGAAGGTAATTCCAATACCGCTTTCCCTCATCATTTAAGCTTCTGGTAGGCAAGAGCCCGCTTGCACAGTCCTAATGAGGGCTTGATCAAATATATTCTCTCTACCCATTTAATAATAAACTGTGTTCTATATACCATCGAAGATGTCCAAGTACTACTGAAGGGAGTTTTGTTTCTCCATTTGTCGCAGCACGATGAGAACCTCGGAGCTCGATGGTGCAAGTAACTGGGCATCAATCGGCTACTAAGTCAAAATCCTGTGACCTGAACTGAACTGAACAGAACGGACTGTAGGCGTGTACGAATAATCACTGCTGACAGTGTCCTGCTCCGAAGTCAACAGTCGTTTAGTATTTGAGTGAACTTTTGAGAAATCGTCCACCATTCACTCTACTACTTTTGACAGGCTTAACAGTGAGCAATCACGTTGAAGTTGCTGGCGCCTGCTCCGCCCCAGCCCTAGTAGATGGGATAGACGATGCCGTTCCCAACAGGGTAGAATACTACCAATTATATGAGTGATCGATGAAACGAGACAGTGGTTCCGTCGGCTTATCTATGCATGAGATACCCTTACAGAGATATTTCAAGTCCGGACGACTTACCAGCGTATACCAGGAATGGCTTGGCGCGTACGATAACCGATAGAAAATGGCTGGATCAATCAGAGAATATGACTTTAAGATATTCATCAGTAAATCTCACTTTAATGTCCACTCGCAGATTTTCAGAATATCCCCCTGCAGGGTGTCCGAGTCCGACACACTTCCAACCAGCTTTATATCTACATACAGGCAACAAGAACTAACTAGGTTGTCGGTCACGTCATCTATGTACACCAGGAAGAATAAGGCGGTGAGGATTGGACCTTGAGGTGCCCCACTTAGCAGATAACCTTCGTCCGATAGTTCTCCTCTTACTCTCATCCTACACGACCTCTTAGCTAGAAGTGTCTGCATCCACCTACAGCTTGTAGGAGTATTCCGGCTTCTCATAGCTTCCAACTCAATAGCTTATGGTTGACAGAATCGAAGGCTTTCTGAAAATATAGATAGCATACCTCGATCACTTCTCCACTATCCAGCTTCCCGTGACATTGTCTAAAAAGTCGGCAGATTGGCGAGACAAAACTTACCTTTTAGAAAACCGTGTCAAGGAGATCTGAAAAATTTCTGCTAACACAGAAGTCTGCAGTTTCTCTCTCGTAATATGCGGTCAAACATTTTGCCGACGACACTAATCAGACCTACTGGGCAGTAACCTTCGACAATTGATCGATTACCATCCTTGAAAATGGGAATTATGGCGGCTTTTTTTCAGTCCTTCACAACTGCCCTAGGTTTCAATATGATTGAACACCTGAGCAAAAGGCCATGCCAGAAATTTGGCCAAAGGCTTTAATATGAACGGGTGGATGTGGCCCAGTCCAGTAGCATTTGTGCTGTTTAGTACTTACAGCTTGGTTGTTTGTTCACAAGGTGTAGGCACCTTGATGTTGTATGTTTGAATAGAGCTGGAGCTGTTTTTAGTAGTAAGGTCGCTTCCCGTTACCTTCCTTTTTCTCCTCTCTTTCTGTACAAGTTTTTTTCTTCGTGGTTTTGTGGCAGTTAAACATCAGTGTGAACCACTGACATATTGCTGTCTATGATGATGTCTAGTAGGGATATCGATCATTCAACTTCGTGGAACGTAATGTTCTCATTCACTATGACCGCGCTCAGGCTCAGGTACTCCATTTTCCGAGCGATAAACACTTTGAAAATGTAACATGAACGAGTTCGCCATGCCCTTATCAATCTAGATAACTTCTCCGTTGTAGGAAAGCACGATCCTAATTTCCTTTCTTGAAGTGGACCTGGGCTGAAAATAACCGTAAAACCTATTGACATCACGTGCTAGTCTGAACTCATAAACCAAACCAGCATTCCTTGCTACCCTGATTGCTTCGTTTCGAGTTCTTGTATATCATAAGGTCTTTAAACCCCTTATGTTGAGTATGTCTTCCAAGTCATATGCTTACGTTGGGGCGCTCTCTTGACCTTAGGGGGAACCCACGGCTTCCGATCCTTTCCTCCAACTTGTTTCTGAGGGACGTTCCTATACGTAAGAGCCTGGAGGCTGGCAACGTAGTTTGCCCATAAACTACAGAAGTCCTCTATGAGAGCTAGTGGGTTCTAGTTCACTCCATCAGATTCCATTATCAGTTTATTATGGTCGATTCGATGAAAAGTCGCACTTTGTGTGCCTGTTTTACTAACAGAGAACACTTGAGCGAAAATTAAATTACCACGTGATCGCACTCTCTGGGTGGCGCTGCAGGCGACGTTCGTGATGTTGATGCTGTCACGAGTTGCGATGAAGTCTAGCGTTGAGATTATCCGACCAGATCGAAATCTCCTGACCACAACACCATGTTGTGCTGATGTGAAGTCGATGGCAAGGTTAAACAATTCGTGATCGAAGCCTTTACCACTAACAGATTCTGATAGTAAGGTGGCTTTAAGAACATCAAAACCTCCTAGAACGAGCAGGCGATAGCTTGATTGGCAAGCCAAATGAAGCGATTTCAGCAATGATTCGTCTTCTTCTGGTGCCGCACCCAGACTTCTATACATCCTAAAGATCATCAATAGGAGGTTAACGTGAAAAAGGCTGGCGGAGGTTCGAACACCCATGCAATTGCAGTTACGATTCACGGGTGACTCATCATCATCATGGACAGCAATAAGTCAGTGTTTCTCACTGACGCTCAACTGCCACACAACCACGAAGAAAAAAACCATGTACAAAGAGGGGGGTAATAGAAAGGAGAAGAAAAAAGAACCTAACTACTAAAGACAGCTTCGTCTGTATGCAAACATTCGGCATCAAAGTGCCCACACTTTGCGAACAAACAACCAAGCTGTAAGTGAAAATAAGGCATCATCAGCGAGACGGCTTCCTCACGGCTTTCACTGCCCCACGTCACTAAGTGTACTCACTTTACAGACAACTCGGCCGAACAATGACAACATTCACGCCACTGAGCTCGGTTAGCCGCCATCTTACCTAACGTCTCAAGCCACCGACTCTGTGAGTCGCAAGATCTCTAGCCCATGAGACGAATCCGATCTACAGTGCCCAACCTCTCCGTGAACGATTTCACTTGTTTACGCCATCAAGATCATCATCATCATAGCAGCCATGAGCCTGACCAAAATGTACTGTGGCTGAGACCGCCGCTCACTTCAGCAGTGAAGTGGAATATCCTAGAAGAAAACACTATTAAGAAGGTCGAAAATTATTAAAAGAAAACTAAGCGCAAGAACTAGAAATGTAAGGGATATAAGTACGCCATTGACTGCGACACATCGCCATCTCGGATAACGTCTCTAACCAGCGATTTGAGTGATCACGAGGACCCCAGCAAGGCAGGCGACACCTATCCACTCTGCTCAGTGGAACAGTCAGGGTCTTCATATCTCGTGACCACACTGTTGCTTGACCATCACGCGGTTTCAACCAACTGTTGGCGGTCTCAGCATATAATGCTCGGTAAGGTAAACGATCGGATGACATATGGAGTACATGACCTAACCATCGCAAGCTATGCACCGTGATTAGTTGACCAACTGACCGCGCATCTCAAGCGTTCCGGAATACGCACTAGCGAGCTGACACCTTGCTCACGCAATTCGCCCATTTAATGTGGGCTGTTTGGCGTAGACAACGATGGTCAAACACAGCAAGCCTGTTGATATCTTCCTTGCGAACAGGCCACGTTTCTGAACCATAAAGCAAAGTGGAACGCACACAGGCATTATAAACCCTTTCTTTCACCGACAACCGGACGTCTTTCCGACGCCACAGATGACGCAGTTTGGCAATGGCAACTCGTGCCTTTGCTATTCTCGCTGATATCTCGTCAGCAACATTACAGGCTGACGAGATAATGCTACCCAAGTATGTGAAACTGTCCACAGTCTCAAACGGATTACCTTCAATAAAAAAAGTAGGAGTGGAAATGCCCCAGTCTTGAAGCAGTACTTTGCACTTTGAAGGTGCGAAGTGCATTCCATACAAACCGCCCCGGTCACTCACCTTGTTCAGTATGGTCTGCATGTCTTCGGAGGGGCTAAGTAAGACAATAACATCCGCATACACCAGATCGGTCAATCTAGCGCCAGGGAGAAGCTCAACACCAAGTTCACTGGACTCTTCAAGTGTACTCCCCAGAATGTCGTCCATGACAAAATTGAACAAAAAGGGGAAATTGGGCACCCTTGACGAACACCACTAGAAGTGATGAACGCTCGAGACAGTTGGCCATAAACTCTCACCCTGCTTGCACAGTGAGCACACAGTGGTCTCGACATATTCACGTATTTCCCTGGTACTCCCTTGCGAAGAAGACAGCTCCCAGGTATGGAAAGACCATAACCATCGGCTGCCTATAAGAGTGGTGATGTTCCAACATCCGTCGCAAGGTAAAAATGTGATCAACTCACCCTCGACCGGATCGGAATCCAGTTTGTTCCTCACGTATCTGACTTCCTCTGGGCTTAGTGGGCCGAAATAAAATGAGGCCAGTGAGCAACATGGAGGCAATAGACGCCAAAATGATGCATGTGATTGTCACAAAGACTTCTGGCTTCCTTTATGAAAACGGGTTTACTGTTGATAAGCGCCACTCACGAGGTACCTCTTCCGTTTTAAAAATAGTTTGAAGGAGTTTTGTCAGTTCTGATATCAATCTCTCCCAGCCATCCTTGAAAAGAGAAGGATAGAGGAGGTCTGGTCCAGGAGCTTTATTACGCTTCATTAAACTAAGCTCTGGAACCACTTCCGATTCCGTCGGGGGGGCCATCTGGAACGCAATAACTGACCATTCGGATCCCGTCGTCCACATGGCGCGATTGGTTGGTGATAAATGACCTCACTTACACCGACTCGACGACCAGCAAAAACACAGATCAAGGAAAACACCTTTCTTTTATTCCCAGATAAAGGGATCACTTCATCTTTTTCGACAGTTCGACCAAGTAGTGCTCACGTTCTTTGCGCAAACTTTTAGTCGGCTTGCGTTTAAGTTCCTGACGGTCGTCATCATATTCCGAACAAGGCGGGATCGACTGACGCTTGTTCATGAGGTTTATCAACGTGACGGAAACCCAGTTCAGTCACAACTGAACAGCTGCTTCGGAACATACCTGTTCGCAGCATGCTTTCATAGCTTCGGCGATTTGTTTCCGGTGTTCATTGGGGGCACTCATTTGACTCAAAGTGGGAAACCTCCCCACCAACGCCTTCCGGTAAGCGTTCTTCACACTTCCATCGCTCGAATGCCAGTTGAGCATCTTGCATTTCCGAGCGTAGGTCCTCTGGGCAAATGATAAAACAAAACGGACACGCACAACAGCATGGTTCGAGTCCAGGTGGTTGCTCCAACACGCACGATGGTCCTTAACAGAGTGGCGCCATCTGTAACTGACTGTTATATGATCCAACTGTGTCCACGGTTGGGAAGCACAAGGAGGTCTCCATATAACACAATGCTTCTTCTTGTGGTGAAATGCGGTGCTCGAAATATAGAGATCATGGGATGCGCACAGCTGCGATAGTCTGTCGCCATTGTCAGTTCGTTGTGCCCGTACACCAAATATACATCCCAGCCGCTTATCATATGGGAGAAGACGACCGAGTTGAGCATTGAAATCGCACATTAGTATGATCATGTCTGAGCGTTTAGTTGGTTTCAGAAGGTCAACGAGGGAGTCATAGAACGCATCCTTGGTAACATCTGAACATGTCTATTGGAGCGTACGCCGATAATGAGTACACGACGCCTTTCTGATTCGCGTTGACAAACTTTTATTGGTGTACTGAGCCTGACATCGCGCAAGCGATCGTTCACTGGAGTCCAATCGAGAAAACATTATCATGCACTGGAAAACAGTGCGACTCTCACTCCAGCTTGACGACGAGATTCAGCTTCGGCGTCACCAAAAACCCTGAAAGAGAAGCGCTTGAATCGACGCCAGGTCACCGTCTATCCACCTCGTACCTTACGCCAGTAGGCCGCAGCGTCGGTAAGGAGTGCTCGCTGAGGCAAACTAGTTGGCACCCTGAGTACATGACCTAGCCATCTAAGTCTGTGCAAATGTAGAGTGAACAAAGGAGCTCGTTTGAGAACCAATGCCAAACACCCGCGACAGTGAGGGTTGTATTACTTTACGACAGCGAAAATTAGCCGCTCAGAGTAGAGGACGTGAACCGTCTTCATGGGTGACTGTCTTATGGAACTACAGACCAATAAAAGGCAACCCTCTCAAAGGCATTGCCACGATCACTGCGATATCACCGGAATCCCCTAATACAATCTCTTAAATTCATTTCTAATTTGAGCCCTGTTTCTGTAACTAAGCAAATATCTACGGAGTGAATCGCTGTTTGCGGCTCGTCTCTCTTATTAAGCAGGCTGCATACAATCAATGGGTTGGAGACGGAAGTAGGAAGCGGGAGCTTTTCAGAGTTCTGCATCTCGATGCGTCGAATTTCAAGGCCCTCAGCAATGGGTTAAAATGCGAAAAAACAGATGCAGTATCCGAACTAATGCAACAGATGTTGGTCAGGCCGAGTCATGAAAATTGCTACGAAGTTAGCAGAACACAACACGGTCAAGTAAAGTACTTCAAACCTTGCAAACACGCAATGAGAAAAAGCTAGGTCTGCATTATAGTCTGTTAGTTTTAAGGGGTGACCCGTCAGTGTCAAGCCATTTTCTCTGTTGAGCATCAACTGGCACGGATGACCAACGGACTTCATTATCAAAAAGTTTAATACCGCGTCACCTCTATGCCAATGGTACTCCAAAAGTACATGTTTAGAGGTTTCAGTCATTCCTCATACGGCTTCGTTTTTAAGCCCTGGAATGCTTTGTGGCACGACGTTGCACAGTTTCCAGGAGCGACTTGTTCTTGTGGAGATATGGCGAACAGATCATAGTTCCATTCTCCAGATGCGATCGAACGAAACTCTTGTACAGAAGCTGAAAATAACCAAGGTTGAATTGACCGAAAAGACGTTTCAATACAACCAGGGTGTTGCTAATGTTTTTGAATTTGTTTCAGTGTTCGCAGAGCTCCAGAGTATGCAAAACAATGGTTCCTAAGTCCTTCTCGACAAGAACTGTCTGAAGAGGGTACTCATCGAGGTAATAAGTGGTGTTCAAAGAGCTGCGAATGTGCATAACGTCACACAAACTAGCATTAACGCCAAGTCGGTTCACTCGAGACCAATCGAATGGTGTTAAGGTCCTTCTGTGGGATAAGAGAATCGTTGAGTGTTGACGGCATGCTAAACTTTGACATCATTAGCAAACAATAATAAGAGAGCTGATTAAAAGAGGAAGGTCGTTGATGAATATCAAAAATAGTGGCGGGCCAAGGATTGAACCTTGGGAGGTTAGGTCCATAGATATAGAACGCACCGTTTACGCCACAGACAGACGATTGGCAAGATGACTCAAACCACTGAAGACTGCTTTGTACTTCATGATGGGAAGGCTTGCCGATTAAAACAACATGGTTTGTGCGGTCGAATGCTTTGGCAAAGCTGACATCAACTGCTTTGGTGCACTGACCGGTGGCTATCAGCAAGTCTGTGGTACAAGAACGGCCCTTGCGAAATACGTGTTGAACACTGAAGAACTCACGAGAGGTCGTATACAACCGCCTTTAAAACTTTTCCGATGCTCGACAGCAAGGCAACTGGTCTGTAATCACTGGGACAATTACGCCTATAACCCTTGAAAACGGATGTGATGCTTGCGAGTTTCCATCTGCTGGATTGCGTAAACACTGAGATAAGTGGATCAGCAAGCTGTTCGGATGTTCCACGCAAGGCCTTAAAAGGTACGCCGCTGAGGCCAGGAGAGGTGTCCCTAAGGCACCTGAGTTGTCAACACCGCTGTGATGGAAGCATCCACAATGTAAGCGCCAGTACTTTCAGTGTCAAGGCGAAGTTGAGGAGTTGATGGCGACTAGGTAAAAACACGGCTGTGAAATTCAGCAAGGACATCGGCGGCTTCCGCATCAGAGCTAGTAAGGCCTGGTAGGACAAAGAGCTGTGGGATCCCAGCCTTCGCCTTGCGAGTTGACGCAATAAAACGAAAGAGGCTATTTGGATCAGAGGAAAAGCGGCCCATAAGACGTTGTTGATAACGAAGACAGTCATGTCAAATTAGCGATGTGCACCGATCCCGTGAGGCAACATATACTTCTTGAGCAAATTCAAATCCTGGTGGCCGATAGCAGGTCCAAGTATACCGCTTATTCAGAATAAGTTTGAGTGTGCAAGAGCGTAATTGACTTGGAGGCTTGTTCCGTTTGGTGCCCGAGAATGGTGTGGATTTACCAACGACTTCGGAAAGAACGATAGTAAGCTTCTCACACAGACCACTTGCGGAGTGAAGAGAGGTGAAGCTCACCCAGGTCTGCGTTGTCAAGTAGCCAAATAGTTTCTTCACATCCATTTTCTCGAAGCTTCTGCAACCATTAGCCGTTGAGCTGACCAGGTTCGTGCTGCAAATGACGTCGAATAAGACGACCGAATGATGGTGCGGTGATTGCAAGGTTAACGACCACCAACTCCATTGGTAAATATATGGTCTAGCCACGACGGACTATGGCCAGTACGCCACTCAGTGAAGCCGGAGATGTTCTCCGTGAGACGCAGTGCCCAGATTATGTGATAAGACCGTGCAAACATGGAAGTTGATTTCACGTAAATTGAAATCATCTATCAGGAGGGTATGGGGAAATACTAAGGTGGATGCAACTTCCATCCAAGATAATAAGAACTCGTCGTTTGATTTATCGGAAGATCGAGGACGACAGAGCACTCCTACTAGCGAGCGACCGGAACTGTTTGAGCGAATCAAGCACCGGACGGTTTTCTAAATCGCAGCAAGCGGTGGATTGTTGTAAAGGAAGGTATGAAGAGAAGCGTGGACTTCCCTCCCCTTCGGTTCTATTCACGCGGAAAATAGTCACATCCTGTAGGGCGAGCTCAGAATCTGGTTAAGCAGTGCTAGATCACGATTCCGTTATGGCAAAAATCCGCGGATTTGCGGAAGAACAAGGTTCGCGAAGCTCTGATAATGTGTGCACTCACCTTACAGAGTTAACGGTAAACGAATGAACGTTATCCCGAGATTGTGAATGGAGTAATTCATTCAAAACGCAACGTTGATGGAGGCCGCCGACTCCACAAGGGCCGGTCATAGAGTTTCCGAAGTCACTACTTTAATAAGCACCACAATGTGACTAGTGCACGTGCGGTGATTGGCTTCTAATAAATACCGTTCTTTAGAACGACCGAGGTGAAACGAAGTCCCGCCAGGGATAAGGTGACGTCGCTGGTGGAATCGCACCAGTATGTGCTATACCATCTCTTGCGTGGTGACAGTAATTTTGAGGAGTCGTGGTCGAGATTCGCTGGACTCCGGCTTCAGTCACAAGATGCGGTGGGTACGCTGAACTTGGACGTCGGTAAGTTCAACTGTACTTGACAGGAATCACCATTGGCTTCTGTCGTGTTACATAACATTGTTAGGTGAATCAGGGGCAAACCCAATGATAACATTGCAGGATCGGTCAGTGGTTCCAGTTTACTTCTTAACGAGCTTTCGCCGCTGGCGTTCATCCCATGATATTTCGGAGTACACCCGGGTCCTAGAGTCGTCCAAAAGCTTACGTGCTGCCAGCAGAATGCCTCCAGTCAAACTAGATGATGAAAACTCGACCCTTGCTAACCGAGGTTTGTCAGCATGTGTTAAATCCAGTTTCCTCGCTAACCTCGTGAGAGTTTGGGACATAGATTTATGCCCACTTTGGTGCAAAGATTTCTCCAGAGCTCTCGGTCATGCTCGTCGCGGAGTTATAAGCAGCTGGCGGCACATTCTAGAAGGTTCCGAACAATTACAGAATTCTCCTGATCAGGAGGACTCAACGATTTAAGAGAACTTCACCGACCTTACACCATAATTCACGCAGCTCTCCCGAACAGCAGAACTGGGCTTTCAGCAAGGGTTGAGCGGAGAACCTCAAAATTCAGTCGTGTTTCTTTGCACACTGTTGACGGGTTGTCAGCAGTGATGGACATGAGTGTTTTCGGAGCAGCCGCCCTTGAGTTTGCTTCTGAAGCTATAGCGAGAAATCGAAATCAGCACGACAGCATACTGTCAACGTCGTGCCAATTGATCAAACACTAGAAGACTCCCGTGAAAGAGACTAATCAGTGTCACGTGTTACACAAACATTCCTACCCGAATCCTGCCTTCTCGCTTGCCTGTTACAAAGCAAATGACATCTGATACTGTGCCCGTAAGACTTGCACTAAATACACTACTGAATATAGTCAGTGGAGCAGATGTTACATCCATTGTGTAAGGAGAGGTGCTATCTACAGAACTAGGAGCCTGCCTAGCAGTCCTAGAACAGAGACTAACAAGCTTGTTTGGATGCAGTCTATCTGTGTCTTTGTTCACATTTTGCAAACCTCATTGGACATGCCTAGAGACGAGGTGTGGAACCATGTGTCACAGAGCAAACACTGCATAGCATAGCTCATCGCGTGGACAAACTTTACACAAGATCCACAATTGAACCTTTTCACCGTCACCGGTGAGTGAGTGCAAGATTAGATATAAGCCTGGAGCAATTAAGCGAATAAGAACGAGTTAAACCGTAATCCTCGACGTCTTTAGAGTAAGGAAGCGATCAAATATTGACCACCCCACATAGACATAAATCTAATCCCTCAGTACTTAAGACGCCCGCCAGCATGCCCTTCAGGTTCGGCGACCTTGCTTACTGACTACTCCGCAGTTTGACAGCACCTAATCCTTCGGAGTGAAAGTAATGTGCCCTTAAAAACCTCTTAAAGCTATCAGCAATCGACAAACCCGGTGGTTGGTGCTTATGGCTGCCGCAGCAGCCATGCGAACCGACTGCGAAATCTGCACGTCGAGTCCGAGGTACTGTAGCGTCTATAAGATTCCATCGGCCCGCCTCTAATAAGCTGTGTAAAATAGCTCCAAAACTCATGCTGACATGCTGCACCAAAGTTATCAAGAACGTTCATATGATGTATGCCGTCGGATTGTTTGTTCGCGTACCGCGTGTTCTGGTGGCGCTGAATTCGACCGAAACATAATTCGGGTTTTCTTGTTCGTCGACGGCCGGTCTCTGAACTTCCTAGCTATTCTTTCGCGTCGGCGCCGCTTATAGTGCTACACCACTTGTCCATTGCATCCGATAAGCACCCCATCTCCGTTCGCTGCGGTTATTTTGGTGTAGCATACCTCATTAACTCGCGTCTCGCGAAACCGATATATTGTCGTAGAGTGAATTACTTCAGGCGGCGGCGTTTAATTAACGTAGATAAGGTGTTATCTTTTTAATAGGCTTATACCTACTTTTGCTAGTATTGCGTAAGCTTGGCTTCACACGGTTTTGTACAAACGTTTCACGGGCTTCACGGTTTTTTTGCAGATCCAAAAAGTCTCCGACTTGTTATTGACCCGCTTCTGGGTGGCGCGGAACGAGGACTTTGGCCAGGGATAATCTTTGGCCAGGGACAATCTTGAGTTGGGGGGGATCGTCGGAGCATATGCACAGAGTTGTTAATAGAGTAGATGTAAAGCGGAAAGTGTATGGTGCATGGATCAAGTTTTCTACATCAGGCAAACACAAACGCAGAAAAACATATGCACTCACCCACAGGACATGCAACAGGACATACATACAGACACTCACCAGGCACAGTGCACAAACAGGCACACACACAACATCCTAGCCATACTTATTTGTGTAGTTCCTTCTATACTAGTTGCCCTCCCTATCCGAAATTGTTTGGAGGAGCAGGCGGACTGAAAATATCTGAGGTTACCCTGAGATGCTAGTCCAATCTTATCTTAAATGCGTCAAGGTTCGGGGCTGAGACGATCTCTTCTGGCAGGTTGTTCCAGAAGGG
>LUCH01001748.1:0-29886 GCA_013368495.1 Paragonimus heterotremus
TAGACTGCGTATAGCCGTGAATCCTGACAGATTCTACACCTTATTTCAATTCTTACACTTCCATGATTCGAGATTCAAATTCCTAATTGAATAAACCAAGCAACGGCCTGCAGACTTTTCGTCTGCAGAATGAAAATGACATTAGTGCCTCGATTCCGGAGCAACACATTGCTCTTTAAAGCTGCAAAGCAACTAGAAAGAAGAGTAAATATCATCTAATAAACTCTGTGCTTTATTAAACTGGTCGGACAGCAATACATTGTTGGCGGAGTAGTTCAGAAAGTTTACTCTCCCACTGGAAAGAGCACCACAATTTAGGCCTCGCCAGCGTCACAGTGTCTCATTATTTCGCCTATGATGAAAACGATCAGGAATGAGAAAGTGGTTAACATTGGCGAATAGCGAGGTTGGTGTGAGATGTTACTTATGGAGATAAACAGCGACTGTCGAAGGGTAGTACGTTTAATGCCGTTCGGGAGTTTGACAGAGAGTTGAAGTTTGTTCTATAGGTTTCAACCTCTGGGAAGCAACTCACATTCACTCCATTGGCATGTGTTTTCTAAACAGCAGTGGACTGAAGAGATGTGATTATTCTCAACACCCTGATTATTGTAGAAACTCGGCTGCTGCAAGTACGGTTGTCACGGATGCCCTTTCCTTCTAAACAGCAGACTAATTTTGGCAAAACCGATAGTGTGATTTGTCCATACCAGTCAAAACAGATGGACTGACACCTCCACTAATTTCTCATCTCTCCTGATAGACGATGGTGTTATTGTCTGGTCAAGTAGCTTCGAAACGCGACAGGACTGCGATCAATGGGCTACTCTAGGCTGGTAGATCAGGATTCGGTTTCAACACAATACGGAAACATACAACAGAATGTAAAGTCATGGCATAAGCTATTAAAGTGCTTTATGGTGAGCTAGCCTCCTTGATTTGTTATGAGTAAATAGGTTGTCTGAACCTCGAACAATCTCACTTATTGCTTACCTTCCAAGAACCGAACAGTTCGTAAGCCAGAACAATTTAATAACAGTTTCTGATACAGGACGCATTACATGTTATTCGCTCGTTTGGTCTAACATGTTTGTCGACGAGCGTCCAAGCCACACATTCGATTCTCTCTATCATTTCTCCTTAGTTTGTTGTGCGAGCTGATCCAACGGGTCCTCGTGCTGTATGCAACATAACTGGCTTCTGCACTGTCTGTGAAATGCTAACTCAGCAAGAGTTGAAAATTACGTAGATTAGATGACTTACAGTGCATTCCAAGCTTGACTGATGGACTTGTCCTACCACAGGTCTGGGTGGCCTCTTAGTTGTTTTGATTGATGGGAACGCTGTTTGACAAACTGAAATAAGTATCGACCACAGACAAGAATATACGGGAGTTTAAACATACTAGTGGGACCAAGAATGCAAAGTGGATCCATGCCATCTATAAATAAGAGTCTCAGAGATTATCTGAAACCGATCTTGTTTGAAAAAGGGAAAGCTCCTCTCAATACACCGGTGTGCTACAAGCGTGAAACTACTGACTCTCAAAACCAGCCGGTGCTCAACACAATGCCGTGGGATTTGTTCACCATCAACGAAGTGGTTCCGTTGAATAAGCGATAGAAAAGTGTAGGACGTTTTCTATCTTGCTGTCACACTTGCTTTCTCACTGTCATCTCTGGAAAGTTATCTTACCTTTTTTGAAACGTGAATCATTGGTACGAGGTAAATGAGTCAGCTGACGTCTGAAAAAATCTCTGGCGAAGACGGACAGAAACTACTTTGTTAAAATTCTTTGGGGCTTACACCTGTGGTGGAGTGCAGCCAATCGTGTAAGCCATATCTGCACTGGCCAATCAGATCGTCCGACATTGACCTATATCTATAGTATCCATAACAGACTAGATGAGAGATTGCCTGTGGTGTAGTGAATACACATCTTGCTCTGAACCTGACTTGTTCTACAACACCTAGGTTTAACAAAGAGCAGAACTTGTTCTGGTGAATCTCAATGAAGGACCGTTTATGAGCCACCAAGAACAGCACTTCGATCGAAGTCAGCAGACATAAACCAAAAATAGATCATTCATTATACCTACATGTGTCTCGATACGCAAAGTACCCGATGCTCGGGAGAACTCGGTTTATTGTAACAACTTCGATCTGTGACATACCATACGCTCAAATTTTAGTGTGCTTGCAGGTGCTAAATCTACTGCTGCCAGCTGTGCGTTTAATGTTATGAGGCGACCGGTTTCAGCCAGAACAGTGACTAACCTTCAAAGTCATTTCCAAAACTAGTAAACTGAAGAAAGTTTGAAAATCAAGAAAAGTAGTACTCATTGTTTATTCACAGCAAAACATCTTTTTCACTTTGGGTGAAACAACGTGGTGCACTGTTTCCACCGATCCATTAAGAGTCATTCTCAAGTATTCCACATTTCTTTCTGTTTCCTGTTAAGCCCTGTAATTGAGATTGTCCCCAAAGAAAAAATCAGTGGGTTGAGATCCAAAGATCCTGATAGCTGTGCAATGGTTCCGCTCCAACCGACCCACTTACCGTGGAATATCTTATTGAGACATGCGTACGTGACGTGTGCTCAGTATGGCTTGCAACATCTCAATGAAACCATACGGAGCTTGGGATTTCAAGCACATATGAAAATAACTGATCTAAAATCATTACTGATTAGCCATATCCATAATAATAAAAATGGCAACGTTTCCGCAGATTATTTTTTATTCCAAAAACCCCTGTCAGACTGTATAGTTAGAACTATACAGTCTTCAAATAAAAGCGAAAAGGTGAAAATTGACACTATCCCACTGACAAGGTTTTTGAGAGACCCAAGAAGAGGTATCGTTTCGTCAGGGCAAAGTTTTCAGTACATGTCACCTTTCGCCAATCGTCGTCATTCAACCGTAGCTTCTGCAACTGACCTTTCAAGTTATAGCCAGTGAACCGCGTTTGTGAGTATACCGTAGACGCAGCCCGATATAAGTTACATTTTCGAACAAGTCGAGGAGATCTTCTCTGGTCAAGTTTGCAGTTTTTCAAAACCTCGTGCTCACTGTTATGGTCTGTAGGAAAGCACGGTCTGCAGCTCCTCAGGGCATCCCGAACATTGTTTTTTCCAATAAACTTTTGACAGATGTTCAAGTAACTGCTCGGTTACTCCGTTCACTGACGATGCACATCCAAATGGCTTCACATGCTTTTTTTCTGCATTACAAACAATCCGAAATCGTTTCTATGCCTCTTTTTGTGATCCTGTCACCTGGTTACGGTTGACCGGCTCGCTAGGTCTGGTTAGGGTGATTACAGGTCCAGGTAGCTGTCGATCTCTGTTTACGTGAAGACTGGGTCATCTGATCAAAACGGTAGACACAGTCATCTGCGAACTACGACGGCCGTAGTGACTGATTAGCGTATGTGTAACCCCCGGCTTAGTACACAAGCGGTCTGTTGAGTGTAGGGCCAGTGCTCTGACGTGATGCGTACACTGGCATCGTACGTACTAATTCACGGCGAATACATCGATTGACTACTGTTGTTGTTGTTGCTCTTGTTTCCGTGATCTTTCGTTACTTGGGTTCTGGTTAATACGGATCATTCATCAGATTACAATTTCTCCCTCTGATATTCTTGACCCATTCGACTCAATATAGTTACGTCGTGTTCCGCAGTTTAATCATTAAGTAACAAACACTTGACGGCCGATTGGACTGTACAAGGACGGACGATGGAACCTGGTTTCATTTCAAGAAGCTGCATGATAGCGCGCTTGAACACAATCTTAAGTGGACAGTACCTTGATAGCGTGAACTCCTCTACAACATCAAGGGATGTTTTTTAATTCTAAAACGAACTGTTGTTAATACAGTCAACTGGAAGGAGTTAGCTGATATTTCCTCAATCGTTCAAAGACTTATTGCAACAACACCCATTCCCACCTACACAAATAATGGCATGATTCAAGATGATCAAACCTCATTTGGTAAACGCAAGATTGCAATCCATCACTACGGTTCAGATGAATAGAGTGGAACAGTGTTCTACAGAAAAGTTGGCGGAGTCGCGATCCGTAATGGGAAAATAAAGATAACTCTCCCCCTCTCTCTTCACTCTGTAGAGATATAAACGTAAATGAGGGTGCATTCTTATCTCTCAGCCTAGTCAAACTGCCTACGGTAAAGTTCGAGCTTTCTCACGAGATGCTGGCAAAATAAAACACAAACCTGTCTAATTATTCGTGTTATCTGAAGATCACAACAGCCCACCCAGTATAATGAAGATGAACGACTAAACCTTACATTTGGTGAGTGGTCTCGTGGATGTGTTTATCTAATTAACGAAGTACTTATCACGATAAGTACGAGGCGGAATGATCAAACAAAAGACAGTCGTTAACAGGTCTTTTGCTCCTGGGCAAGTATCATATTCATATGATTGTTTCCGTTTGCTTATTAGTTAACGCATGTTGCCGATTTCGGACTTCTGAATAAATAATTCTTATGCACAACACACCGGTACTTTGTGTAATTGATAATCATTCTAACCACGATGTGTTGCTTTTTACATAGATGTTTACCACCTACTTCATCTAATGTTGGGATGTCTGTCATTTATTTAAATGATACCTCATCTTCACTCGCTTCCCTTACTTTTCATGTTTGCATGATTGTGACAATATGCTATCTGTCTTCTCACTGTGATTAATGAAGACTTTGATGAAGCTGTGTTCTGTGCTACTTGTTTGAACCATACAGACTGTCTGCCACTTCAGCTGTCCACCGAAGTCAATCACGAAAACGACGTCATTCTGTCCACCGCAAAGATGATATTTTGCACGTGACCTTGAAACGAACACGTGTCTGGTATGATGAACTGTCATGTAAAATTGGAACAACCAGCAAATTCCTTATTGTAGGACTATCAAAAAAATTATGTATAGCCCCTGTTGTAAAAAAAAGATTCCATCATCAGTGATTGCGGAGCAAATACTTAAGTATGTGAGAATCCAATCATATGAAGCCACTGATTGAACGAAACATGAACATTTGAGAATAATAAATGTATCATGGTCAAGTTTGATTCTCAACGCTGTGGCTTTTCGTGCATTAGGACGATCTTGGAAAAAGGAGGCGGAACTGTTCTTTCAAATGGCTTATAATTATCTTCTATGTTTTCTATCAGATAAATCGCTAACAGAACCAAAATCATGAAACCGACCCACTCGATTTAATCTGGGGATCTGCTCCCATCGTCTACAGATGACATGTATAGATTCATAGTAGTTATGAGAACTAATTGGCAAACGTGATTTGATGCAGTTGCTCATATGGCACGACTTGTAACGTATCATTTTCACCATGAAACGATTAGTTTTTTGTCGACAGCAAAGTAAAGAGTACCACAGAATGTTTGTTTATAGTTGTGTCCTAAAAAACGTATCTGTAAAAAATCCATTTAAGTGACTGTTACTGAAGTCGTTCGCCCTCTCTTAGTTGTGCAAAAATGCCGAACAATAACGTTAAGTTTACCATAGCTGAAATTATGTGATCATGTTTTACCTACAAATCGAAGTTATTTTAATATCTATCTGTTTTTATAAAGTACGTTAAAGTAAGTAGTATATTCTTGATGGCCGAAATTCGTCAGAAACACGCTAACGGTTTCGTGGTTGTTGCCACTCAGCAGGTTTTCGTACCCGGTGAACTTCAACTATACATCCTACTATAGGAACGGCAAATGCTGAAGGTCGTAATCTCGTAGCCTAGTGTGCAACAGGCACCTTGTGCAGGCTACCAGCTCGCGAACTCTTGTAAAGTCACAACGAATAAGTCACCATGGTACATTTGTGCAAAGTAACTCTAAAGATCTCATTATTCAAACTAGTTGATCGTCTTCCATATTACAGTATACAATTGGATAAACTAAGTAGATGTAATTGGAATTGCACAGTCGGTTTGACGCAGGATGCTAAAGGGCCTGGCCAGCGTTCTGGTACACCTTCATGTTTACATGGTTGGTGGCAGTCCACATACAAACATCAACGGTGGCGTCAACCCCACCCTCCCCCCGTCTGCTTTAGTGCGGTCCAACAGCTCTTACTGTTCGAGTTAGCCTGTCCAAGTCGCAACACTTTGTAGATAGTTCGGCGTGTAACTGAACAACAAAACATTACCTGAGACATGTCTGAAGGTGAAGGTCAGCCGCAAGCCACAGTGAGAGGATTGTAGACTAATCTGAGAGTTGGCCATATGTGTACCTCATTCCTAGCGGACAAGTGAAACAGGAAACTACTGACCTGTAGAAATTATAAGCCTTTTATTAGGCATCATCATAACTTAATGCACTTCAAAAGCCCAAGTTCGAAATTAAAATATTCCACTCGAAGCATAGATTAGGGGGCCAGATGAACATCTTGCAAGGAGAACTGAAGAAGCGACGGACAGACTTATCAGACCTAGCCAAATGACGAATTTCGCTTGACTTTCAGTGTGATGAAACATGATCTGAATTTCATACCCGTGTACTCCGTGATGGATGAGTCCACTGGGCTGACTCAGCGACAGAAACTACATTGCTCATTACGAGTTTGAGTTCATGTTTCTTGAGCTACTAGGTGCTATTTGGATTCTTTCACTGATGACCGTTGATGTAATCCTAAAAAAGGGGAGGTGTGATTTAATAAACGCATTAAAGTAGACGTTCACAAACCACACAGAGGAGGCTTACACACTTTGGTGTGAGTAACCTGGTCACGTTAGAATGTGACCGAAGCGCCAATACTTTTGTTATGGTTTTGGGACACTTTAGGATCCTTAGCAAGCCTCTACATTGGCAGTGGATTGTAAATTTCCAAACAAGGAGTACCGCAATCAGTTGTTCATACAACAAGAGGGCAGGATATCTCGTTCGAGAGAGGCTGTCTGTATCTGTTGTAGCGCCAAAATCACCATCGTTCCAAATCGATCAGTTCGCATCTTGCTGCAACCACAGAATAATGTCAATCTCATAGTGTTTATTAATTCTATAATTAGCTTACACACAGTCCAGTGGTAAGACGGTTCCGTCACTGTAATGTTGCCTAATTGGTGATACGCATCTGAGTGCAGAGCATCTGATGCCAACGTGGCTAGATGATGTGAAGTCAGCGCAGTAATCAGAAAGCATAATAGCAACTTGGGTTGGTCGTATAACTTTTTGCGGCAATTTTTCATACTTCTGTACACACCTCGTATACCACACTGGCTACACAAACAAAATTCAGTCCACAATTTTCTCATAACAGTCGTTCAACTATTGCGACAACTGGTTGTTATCAATATTGTATTATAGTAGATATTGCATCGTGCTGAATATGTTGGCTCGCAAAAACTGATTACTTAGTTATCCACTGGGGTGAACCATATCTATACGGAATTATTGCAAACGCCTCCAATCGTCGATAGGGCCATGCTAAAATGGCTTCATATTTCAAAATGGTCATATTCCAACAAACTACTGTCATCTAGTGTTGGAATCCAAACAGTTACATCTCGTGACGTGTCTTCTATCGTTACTGGTGAACTGGATCAAGGGAACGCATTGTTTTAAGTTACATGATAGTCGATATTTTCCTGGGCTAGCTCTATCATCCGTTATTCATTCCACTGAACAACATTGGTATTACTTTTACTAGGACCATGGGACTTCAGAAGCTTTCGTGTATGGAAAAAATGCATTCTATATCACGACAAGGAGTTGAAACAGAAAACGTATTACGTAACAGATAGATGGTGTGCGAACAATAACTGATGGTTCAGTGTGTAACAAAACGGTCCAACTTGAAAGTAATGTGCAAGTAACACCTTTTTCATGACAAATTCAAACTGATTTAAAACATTCATGTGTTCGGATAAATTGAGAACACGCAAGTGAAATTACTTAAGAGGTACTCTGCAGAGACATTCCGATCGATCTATTCGGTTACGACACGCGGACAATGATCAATTAATATGCGTCAATTTAAGTAAACGTAAAATAGGAATGAATCATCAGCTGCAATAGGAACAGCACACAGAACCAGTCGCTTTCGAATGGACCATCGTTAGTTGAAAACTAACTAACCAATTTCAAATTTTAAACTAGTCGAGTAAGAAACTAACGTTGCAGAAAATATCGGTCTTACAGCAAGGCCTGCGGGAATAAGCGGAAACTAATAGGCAGTCTAGGATAAAGCTTAAGAAAAGAGAAAGAAATAAACTTATTTAAACGGTACAACTAAGACATTCAAATAATAATAACCACTTAACGGATAATGTAGAATCAAGATTGCAAACTCTTAACACCATGGTGGTGATAGGTTAATTACCATTTGCTTCTGTACACAAAATGAGGGTTTGTAGCGGTGTATCGCAACGGTCTCAGCAAAAGATAAAGCGTGTTTATTGATTGGACGATACAACATAAAAAAGGCTTCTTCCACTTGAATTACATGTCTCATTTCTTTCAAATGTCTTATGATAGAAGACCGAGCGGCGCCGGCTTGGGAATGTGCTTCGAGACACGTTTCCCATGCGTTCTCACCGTTCGGCCAATTTACTTGACTCCACAAGCACAACTGAATTCACAAATAATGTCGGATGCGGCGAGTGCGTTGCTTGGGTCATTCCTCGAGGTGCAAGGCAGCCGTGTCATCAGGTTGATCAGTTTTAATTCTGCCACGTTGTACGTAGCTCTGAGGGCACACCTTAGTCTACGTTGAATGAGGGTGGTTACATCCTCAACCTTGTATGGCAGTGTTATATACACGGGTTTGCGAGATACTGTTTCTGATATTGACCGTTTCGACCTTTCTCTAGCGTATTTCCGGATAGAGCGCGTGGATATCCGTTGTGCACCAGTGTTCGGTGGATAGAAGCTGATTTCTCCTCGATCGTCTCGGGTGAGCAAATCCTTGGAACCCTACTGAAGAGGGTTCGAATGAGACCACGTTTGAGCGATAATGGTGCAAAACTTTTGAAACGAATATACTGATCCGTTCAAGTGGGCTTCCTATACACTCTTCTCGTGATGAATCAATCATCGTTCCCAGACATTTCCACATCTAAGAAGAGAAGTCTGTTTTTCTTCTGGACTTCTGTGGTGAACGCAATGTTCGGGTTTAGACTATTCAGTCCGTTGTTTTGAGATCTCTTACGGGATCACAAATGACAATGGGTCTTTTAGACTATGTTCACCAGTCTTCTTGCGTAATGGTTCCAGTAACCTGACGAGCCACTAGGTCAGTTTATGGTACTGCGAGTTGACCATCGATAGTGTGGGTCACAAAGGTATGCCAGGCTTGTGGGTTTTTGGTGAGCCGTATATTTTGGATATCTGGGATCCTTTACGTAATAGTTCATAGTAGGTTTTCTGATCAATCAAACCTCTCTTTCTTTGGTGCCGGAGACAGTCGGTGACTTCTTTTTCAACAGATATAGTGGAATCTTTCTGCTTAGCATCCAAGGAGAATTTTGAGCGATTCGCCGGAATTTGTCATATGTTAGCGGCATAGTCAGTTTTATTCAGTATGACTATACCGGAGCTCTTGCCCGGTGGTAAGGCGATCGGATCTTTCTTTAACTGCATACTGAAATGTACATGCGCTGTGCTCAACAGGCAATTTTGTTTGATTGGCATACGTCGGTATTGATGGGCCAAATCAACCAGCTTAATTTTGAACCAACTCGTTCCATCATTAGAAGTGGGTTATGGAATTTTCACTTGATCAAATAAAAGTTCAAACTGCACCTCAACGTGAATATGAGAAATATTGAATTGTCGGATGCAAAACCTGAGACCTACCGAAAATGCTTCCATTTCGAGTTTGTTCAGTGAAAGTGCCGACAAGTTCCTGACATAATGATCCAGAGTAAAACCGAAGGATGATATCATATCCTAATTGGAGATCGATAGTTATAGCCACTTACCATGGGATTCCATGGTTTTCTTTAGTATTGAACAGACGAACAGCGTAAACTTCATGCAGCAGAATGGATTAAGACTGTCAACCCCGATCTCAATCGGGGAAGTCACTGG
Organism: Paragonimus heterotremus; assembly: GCA_013368495.1. Classification (NCBI taxonomy): domain Eukaryota; kingdom Metazoa; phylum Platyhelminthes; class Trematoda; order Plagiorchiida; family Troglotrematidae; genus Paragonimus; species Paragonimus heterotremus. The sequence goes on from LUCH01001748.1 coordinate 10,070, forward strand.
GGCCGGCACTCGCTGATATCTTTATGGCGCATTTAGAAAGACAATCATCAACAGCTATTCATTCTACAACGCTGTATAAACGACTTGTTGACATATTTTGTGTGCGTGGCCCACGAGGTCATGCTGACCAGATCTGCGCACAACTGAATAGTCTAAACCCGAACATTGCGTTCACCACAGAAGTCCAGAAGAAAAACAGACTTCTCTTCTTAGATGTGGAAATGTCTGGGAACGATGATTGATTCATCACGAGAAGAGTGTATAGGAAGCCCACTTGAACGGATCAGTATATTCGTTTCAAAAGTTTTGCACCATTATCGCTCAAACGTGGTCTCATTCGAACCCTCTTCAGTAGGGTTCCAAGGATTTGCTCACCCGAGACGATCGAGGAGAAATCAGCTTCTATCCACCGAACACTGGTGCACAACGGATATCCACGCGCTCTATCCGGAAATACGCTAGAGAAAGGTCGAAACGGTCAATATCAGAAACAGTATCTCGCAAACCCGTGTATATAACACTGCCATACAAGGTTGAGGATGTAACCACCCTCATTCAACGTAGACTAAGGTGTGCCCTCAGAGCTACGTACAACGTGGCAGAATTAAAACTGATCAACCCGATGGCACGGCTGCCTGCACACCGTGTACCGTAACCGAAGTGGTCGGTCCGAATGTCTTTGCAAGTACATCTTACGTAGTTCTGCTTACGTGTTCATACTGATTCAGCGGTTTATTTCCTCATCCAACCGTGTACAGCGTTTATGACATGGCGTTTAACTTGGAAAATGCGTAACGGCCGTGCATGATTCGGCGAAAATAGATATCTAGTCGACATGGATAGCCAGCACCGATCACCTGGACTGCCGACGCATGAACACCAAGTGCATGCACGATGTGCGGCCGTTAAAAAAGAAGGTTCCTGTATTGCTGAATGAACAGTAAACGTAGCTTTGATTAGGTCAACTGTCTCTGTCCATTTTTTGATCAACAGTACGTCCATACCGATAGTCTCATCGTTGGGTGACATTCTACCCCACTACGTAAGCGCGGTCGCATTGGTCTAGGGGTGGGTGTATGGAGGGCGTAAGCAATTCTAAGTCGACCTTAAAGTGTTTGCACCATGGTCTGTGCTTAAGTGACCTCGTTATCAGACACAGGCAGATCGACAACATCCTGAAGAAATAATCGTCGACCCCGATGCCTAACACATCAGTCACTTCCGATAGACTGGTTCAAAGATCAACACCATCTTTAAGCAACGTTAATAAGTTAATCATGAGCAAAGCACTGATTGAGGGATGGCGAGTAAAACTGATGGTTTTCCATTTTGAATGTACTAGAAAAATGGGCGAGGCTGTTCGGAGACTTAAAGTCAGACATCTAGAGATTAGATTAGTAATTGCGACGTCCGTAAGCCAACTGATATTGAGCTTTCTCACGACAACCACTGCTCATGAATCATTGAGGAAAGGCGATAACACCACTCACGATGTTTTGCAAAATTTTCAGACTGAACCAAAGAAGAGTGTTCGACGACTCACTCAAAAATGCAACCTTTTCACGCCTAGCGTTCGCAAGTCTCAAATGTGGTTTTCCAGTAATAACTCGAAACCTGGTTGCGGAAGCTGCATTCGAACAATGCAATTCAACGGGAAGTGGTATTTTTTGGACCATGTTCGTTGGTAAAGTGACATTTTGCCTCAATGGTTTGTTGAAAATTTCGTTATCTCACGCTTTTGTTTTCGGTCAACGACAGTGTGATTTAAAATTCAATCGGCGTCCACTGTTAATTAGAACCCCTGCTTGATTGTTACTGACCTCTTCTGCCACAAACACAAGGATCGTATTCATCGCTGAGTCAGGATTGATTTATCGACTGGCTATGCATAGCTGGAATCCCAAACGGCTCCTACAGTCATCGCCCCGTGGTTGTCTTAAAACTAGGTCGTCCGAACACAACGCCACGCTGACCGCTTGAGATGGCACGCCACCACCACAACCACAAATTCATGTGCACGCGTGGGCGCTGAGACTGATGAACTGGCCCAACTTTATCCAGCGCCTTGACCACCAGGTTTTTTTTTGACAGCCAGATGCACTTCGTCAACTCGTGAGCATTTCAGCGACCAGGTCGACTTGCCACTGGAATGAGCGCGAATTATGTGGTCAGCACTTTACTTGATATTTGCCCTGCCCAAGATGTGAACGGATCGATTTGAAAAACGGATGGACTTTGAAGTTGGAACAGATTAAGTTAATTATCTGAAAACTTACCAAAGGACACAAAAGATGTGGATTTGCCCGTACGCCATGTTCAAACAAACCGAAAAAAGTACACGAAACGATGGACAGTGTTGTTAGCGTTGGCTAAACGACGAATGTAACCAACTGGGCTTCGGTGATCTAGCAGACGCTATGACAGACCAGTATCGCCACACAATATTGTGGCGACTATTTCTCGTACGTCTGAGCACACTTTATGTTCTATGACGGCTATTCAAACGCAGTTTTGCTTACAGATTTTCAACAGTATGCTTCCATTTGTTCCGAAAAACGGTACAGTTGACCCGATAGTAAGACAGATACGTTACATGTGCCGACTGAATGGTTTTTCATTGCGTATACTTTAAGATGATAGACTGATCAGGTTGTGTTGTAGATAACGACTGCTCTATCAGTCACCGTTTTACCTGACTGAATACCGTATCTGGAATTCCAGACACAGTTGGAGAAAAAATGGACAACATTATCATTAAGAATTTGCACTAAAAAGATGAAGTTTGTCTCTAAGAAGGCCAATCAAAAACTCCTATATACTCCTATATACATAGTCATCTGAAAATACCCAATCATAATGGACTGTGATAGTATCAACAGTAAATGTTTTTGCAGTTAATATGTGTAGACCGGTTCATCGACGGTTCTATCCAGAGTGCCCAGCTTAATCCTTTCGGTTGACTAAACAGCAGTTTATACAAAGAATGAGTCATCGTCGCCTTGTATTGCGCGATTATTTACGTAAATATCGAATCGCTTATCCATAGATATCTACAAGCGTGCTTTTCCCTCTCAATTTTCCGTAGAGAAACTGTGGCTAATTAATCCGTTTTCCACTGTCTAATCGATTGCCGACTGGTGTTATTTCCCGAACTGCATGCTAGACTCGTAGGAATTACGCTGATCTGAATGAAACAGGTGCTGGTTAGATAAACGTTATTTAGCTGATGTCACACAATGGATCGGTACTAAGATGCAAGCAAGCAAAACCGATAAATTATTCCATGCTCTCTGGGACACTAAACACTGAGTCAGCACAGCGTAGTGCGTATGTGAACTGTGTTTATCTTTATAGCTGCTGCAATCCTTAATTTCCTTAGCTGTTACACTTCTCTTCGCTCATAGACTGAAATCGGTCAGCTGTTTTGTGGTTGGGCTGCAAACTATCAAGTGTCCACCACGACCCCGGAATAGGGTGACCGATATCAGCCTGCGAACGAAAGGAGGCTCAACAACTAGGGAAACTTATTCACATAGCTTCCTGAAACACCAGTGACAGTGGATCCGTGTTATAGTGGATAATTGTTCGGACTGTAATCTGCCACTTATTCGCGAGTCGTGAAGTCGATTCTCCCATTGCGCGCGGTGGTGCTGAGACCGAAAGGGCTGTCCATCACTTTGCTGGTGATCACTGGCGCCAGCTGTTTGCGGATGTGATGATCCGTCTAACATGCTCACTGAACTCGATTATGTGGGAAACCAATCCTTCATTACTTCTGTCCAAGGTATCATCTGACCGTCCTGAAGATGCCTTCACGTCAAAGGACATCAGCGAGATAGAATTACGAGTAACATGTCCCTCTCTCGAAGCGTTCTGGTGCAATCGTTCGTCGATGAGTGGATTTTGTCCCTCCTCAGTTATTGCCGTTTTTATACTGTACTACTTATAAGTAACTTGTTCAAACAGCCAGAAAACAGCCGAGGGAGTAGTGTGCGATCAATCCTGTTGTGTATGTGATGTGAGGTAGACAAGTTACAGCTGAAATCGGTTTGAAAGTTACTTTTTGCTAAACGGAGGTTACGTATTAGGAGTTCACCAACATCTAAAGCGTCTGTTACTACCGGTCCACTTGCATTCCGTTCTGTTACAATCTTATCGCGATATTGACTCCTAAGTAAATATTGCGGTCATGTTATGTTGCTCAGACGGGTGATTTCAAGCAACGGACAACGTAGTCAGATTACTTTTGCATCTGTTTCGTCCTTGTTTGAACGGATTAAGTTATTCATACAACATTAGTGACACTCACATAAGAAAAGTGTACCCAGTCACCTTTTTATAGTAATCCCACTCTCCATTCTCTCTGGTTTTAACAATGAAACTTCATGACTTTATTCTACTGATAACTACAGTAATTCACGAAAAACGTGAAAACTGGATTAACGTCTTGTTTGCATTGATAACTATAAGTGAACGATCAACACGAATGAAGTGTACTGGGAATTTTCACTCTCATTTTCATATTTTTCCCGACTTCCACAGCGGTATTGTCTATACAATCAGAGTGCTTAGCTAGCATTCTGATGATTTTTCCATCTAATTACCTGTGTGACCCGATAGTACTACACATCGCAGTGGTTCAGAAATAAGTCATTTAATCTTGTCACAACAATCTTCTGTAACGTAGCATTTAGCCTTTCGTAAAAGACAAGCCAACCAGTTGAAGGATTATAATGACGATACCAGTGAACAGTGGGAGTCTGGAGAATTCGTCGCCGAATCTGCAAGAAGATCTTCACCCATGATGGTGTTTTCTTTTCGTTCTTGGATAAGAGCATCGTTGGTCTCCAAGCATCCTCATAAGAGACTACACTAGATGGTAGTAATTGTATAAAGTATTTGATTTGATCCGGTTGAGCTACCAAAAAATAATGTATTTCACGTTATTCTTTAATCTTTAAGAAATAAAATGAATTCTGAAAATAATATTGCTGGGGTTCTATAACTCTGAGGGTTAAGTCATCTGTAAATCGAGCTCAATTCCCCGTGGACCAGTTGAAGTTAACCGTGATCCAGTTTTGGTCTTCAAACTAGTTATCATCGGTGCACACCTGTATTCCTCTCATTGGGTATTCGACAATAAGAGACAGCAGTTCACCGTTTCAGTGTAGACCACGGTATACAAGGGGACGGACGTGTACAGAGGAGTGACGCAACAGAAGCTGGGAGTGCATGAGTGCCGCTAGGATCCAGCAACAATATGTCCAGCCTACTGACCACCGGCATCTGGTTTTTGAATCTTTTTCACCTAAGTCACCAATGTAGCTCTTCGGCTTTATGCAGTAAGGTGGTATAATCAGACACTTCACGTCTTCAATAACATTTTGGAGGAACCAACGTCCGTTGGCAGCTTTCTTTGTCGCTCCGCTGTAAGTCAAGTTTCATACTGTTCCAAATTCCTTCGAGTGGGTTGGGTGTTGGGAAGAATGGAGCGAGTCGATGTAATTGGTTACTTAACTATGGTAGGTCGATGAGTGTCTTCAACAAAATAATGTATCACAAAAGATAACTGGGGTAAATTTCGGTTGTTTTTGTACTTTATCCAACAATCACCTCGTCTACTGTTGGCATTTGCCTTATTATCGCATGAAAAGTGTGTTGAAATGTTCTGACCGAAACGACTGAGTACAGCATGAACGCGAACAAATTAGGTTATTGTGGTTGAAATCTATTCGATTCACTGCTTATCCAAACCCCGACACAATAGAAGATCTAACAAGGGGTCAATCCGAACGTCGCATTAAAGATACTACATCGGGATTGGACAAACAGTTTCAATGTTACGGCTTTCGTTATTCGCTAATTTCTTTGTTCTGTATTACACCAATCAACGCTCAGTTTGTGGCTTTCTATGTGTCAATATGATCAGCCAATGATAAAGTGTGATTTCTTTAATACTGATGTACATCCATTAATTTGGCATCTTGTCTCATGAATATGAACTGCTTACTGCAACCAGTACGAGGTCTTCTCCTTACTACTTGCGTTGGAGGTTTCTAGAGCTATTTCGAATATTATAGTTATCTCTTGTTATGATTAGAAACAGAACTGTCAGATATGGTCATCCAGTCAACGGATGAATCGAAGTGTTGGACCATCACAGTATTACGCCCAAAGAACTGTTTACGGTCGCCGGTGTCGCCGTAGATATACGCCACAACAGATGTCGGAATTGAATATTGGACCCTTATGTCTGTCTAGTGCAAAACTGAGATGACCCTCGAAATCTTAAGCAAATGACGTAACTTACGCTTCTTAAAGGAAGTCGACATCGGTGGTACAATGTCAGGTTCCATTAGAAAAGGCAGGCTAACCTGTGATCGGTCGAAATATGCGATACGCATACCTGAAGAACGTAGACAAAGCTCGACCACCGGTCCTGAGATTACGAGACGGTTCTCACTGTGGGGCACAAATGTGTACACGAGTTTGTCACCGAATGTTTCAGTAAAATTATCGTCTGTAAACACGTGTACAGAGCGAGGCTAACAGTCTTGAGCAAACCTAGCCATTTGACCACAATTAAAGTACTTAGCCCTGACAATACTGTACTTCTGGTTGATTTCCTTGTGAATGTGAACACCTATATGTCGTTACTGAAAAAAAATTCGATTAACACATCAGAGCTATCCTCATTTTGTCCGTGCTAATTTACTAACATTTTCCCACGAAAGTTTCGATGAGGCTCTGGACAATGGACACTTAGGTATTTCGTGTGAATGAACACCAGTGATTAAGTGCTAAATAACCAAGACTTCTTCTAGCTTATCAACCGCACCTCAAAATTTTCACGTACCCGAAGAGAATGCGTGAACTACAAAACAAAGCCATCGACGATTTCTTCAGACTATTGCGTAATACGGGAAGAAATAAATGGTGAGGCATAAATAGTTTATCGTCTACTAGTCTATCCACATCCCTTACGGTCGACATTGTGCGCTTAGTAGAAATACCAACCTAACTCAGTCCTTCTGCTCTCAGAAAGTAACGGCCGATTCATTGAATAGAATGTAGAAACTTAGTGTAAAATATAAGCGTAAGTAATCGACAAATTTTGCTTTCCACGTAATCTAAGCATCTGGAGGTATGTTAGATGGTAGCAGCCTTCCAGAAGACTGCAGAACTAGTGATTGTCGGGGCCATCGCACAAATAGTTCGCATCGTGGCGCAAAGTGTGAAATTCCGACCGGATCGTATGGGTAGCGCATAAAATTGGCCATAAATGCCAATGATTGGAAGGTGTCCTTGGTAAATCGAACATCAGACGGAGAAGGGTTAATCAACACAAGGGAGTCAATGCGCATCACGTATTGCACGGAACAATGAGGGGTAAAAGAAACTGATGAAACCTCAGTAAATTGGTCTACTTCATTCGTAAATGAACCTCATTTTAATGAGCAATCCACAAGCTCTGATTCATCAGTGATACCAATCATTCGTAAAAGTCATCCGCTTTATATGACTGTCCGGTTATTAGGTCAAATGCGTCCAGTTTTCCATGGAATGACTGTGTTCAAGCCAAGTCGGTAGATAAATAGGAAATAATGATAGGTCGGTCATTAGAATGAACAATAGTTCGTTCCGAATTAATCATTATTTTCTAGTACATTAATCATTGCATGAGTTTTACAGGACCATTAAATCGGCTGATTGCATAAGCTCAGAACAAAGTAACTTGGTGCGATGACGCAAAACAAGGCGGCCGGTGTGAATGCTAGTTGAAAAATGTACACATCTGTACATTAACCTTTGACTAAGGTACCTAGCTGTTATTTTTGCATTTTGTTGATTAACATCACGACCGTACTCCAGTCAATTCCGTGTTGACTGCATGAAAAGAGTCGTTCTGTTCGGATACAAGCAGGCGAAAGCGTGTAGTCGGATGCGTAATAGACTAACGCAGCATAACCATGGATGGTAAACAACAGAGAGATACAGACATGCAATTCGGTATCTGGGGAAGAACTTGGCCACGCCGATATTTAGCTGCACGTACTCACAGGCACAGACAAACCAGTTCTTAACTCGTACGGATGCGATTACGTTATACAGAATGGCGGTCCGTTCAACTGACTTCAACTAGACCTGTCCGCTTGTATCACGAGCCCACGTCAACATCCACCCACTTGAGTGACTGGACAAAAGACCGTCGACCGGCTTTGGCGTTCAGTACGGGTTTACCGGTGGGTCGTTTTGTCACCACTCCGACAACCTCTACACGTAATTCTACTGTATTTAGTAGGACATTGTATTAGAAATAAGTGGTTCGGTAGATCAGTTAGTGTAAAAGAGACTCAGTATTGAAAATTCTGGACTTTATGACATTTTCGAGCTCTTGACATAACACCGTAGGTCAGATGGGAGAGCGCTTGCAGCCTTTGTACATGCTGTTCCTGTCGCTGGTTCGAATCTAGCCGAAGCTCACGTAACTGGGTCTCTTCGAAATTTGATGGAGATATTATTCTCCCACTGCAGGAAAGTAAGATAACCCCATTTCACATATTTGCTTTCGGCCCAGAATATTTCCTGTGGACTGAATGTCTGATTTCATATTGAATCCGGTAGAAACGTTTGCTTCTGCTACGTTATCAACTGCCATCCCAAATGTATACGTGAACAAGTCTCACACATAGACAAACTTGTGATTATTGATTCGGATGAGCTAGTTAATGCTGTGAACTCATAAAGTCTAACAGCATTTATGGTCACATCACTTGTCAAGCGTAACGCTTGAGGACCTTAATCAACTGTCATACAAAAAAGTGGAGGTATTTGGAAGTCTGCCACAATGCCATTGTTATCTAATAGGTGAGTTTTGAATAACAGAACTTTAGGAAGATTTTCAAAATAGTGACGTTAGATGGGTACGACCCACTGAAAACTTATCTATGGTCATATCTTTAGATGAATTCTTGAAAGTATGTACTTTCGTACATTTTTTAAATCCGAAGTATCTGGTTCAACGTTTTTACTTATTGATATAGATTGGACATCACACACAATTGATCGCAGCTGTCGCATCCTCATAGATTCTCCAGTCGGCCCCTTTCGAAAAGAAGCACTAGACTCGTGTTTAGCTCTCAGTAGAGCACATCAATAGTGCATATTATCGCCACTGCCGCCGGGACTTGAAACACGGACACGCTGTTCATGCGGCAACCGTGTTTACCACTACACCATTGACCCCACATTAAACACGACCGAATTATCTGGAGGCGATCGGGCAACCAGATCATTAATCATAGACGAAAGTGGTTGAGCGTTCATATACGATAATTCGGTCGTGCTTAATGTGAGGTTAATGGCGTAGTGGTAAACACGGTTGCCGCATGAACAGCGTGTCCGTGTTTCAAGTCCCGGCGGCAGTGGCGATAATATGCACTATTGATGAGCTCTACTGAGAGCTAAACACGAGTCTAGTGCTTCTTTTTGAAAGGGGCCGACTGAAAAATCTATGAGGATGCGACAGCTGCGATCAATTGTGGGTGATTTTCAATCTATGTGAAAATCAAAATCCCCTAAAACTCATCAGTTTTTACTTACTGTTGACAAAATGCACATTTCTATTATTAATCAGAGTCAATGACGCATTGAGTGAAGAAAACACGAATCTGGAACAGGAGTAAAAGCAAAGCTGGCTGCACACATTTTTTATACCTGCCTAAACCATTCAAACAGATTCGAATGCCTTAAGGACCAACCGACCTAGGCATTAGTTCTGGGTGTGCCTCAACAAATATAGACTAGATGACTGTGGACAAACCGGTTTATTTCGGTAAGCTATGTTCACTGTCTTCTGATTACAGTCTGAAAGCTCGCAACTGACACTAATAAACGGCTTCAGTAGTATCACAGCAGAATTCGAGTGATGCCGGTGGTCAGTAGGATGGATCCATTATTGCTGAACATTAGTTGTACTCAGGCCCACTCGCCTTTTGTTACGTCGCTCCTCTGGACACCCACGTCCCCTCTTATACCGTGGTCTACACTGACTGGGATCTTTGGGATCAGTCAAATCGCTGGTTAGAATCACTATCCAAGATGACGGTGTGCCAAGGTCAATCGCATATCTGAATTCACCTCATTTCTAGTTAATCCACTTAATCTTCTTTTACGGATAATTAACCGTATTAGTGACGTTTTCTCTTAGGATATTCCACGTCAGTGTTGAGGTGAGCGGTGGCTTGAGCCACACTGCTTCATAGTCAAGCTCATAATTGTTATAATGATGATGATTAGTAAAACCACACTAGATTCACAAAACAGCAACGTGATCCTGAGGGAGCAGCGGGCGGCGTTACATACTGAGAAACTGTGTGATACGAGGTACCAGTCGTTCTGCTTCATCTCGTCAATCTCTTGCTAAAAAGCGGTTTAACTATAAACCCTCAGATGACGCGACAACGACGGGTAAGAGAAACGAATACAGAAACCAGAAGGTCATATCAAAGTTAGGGGGGCAATTTGTGCGAAGGGTTTTCGTGCATGCAACATGACGACTATTGGTTGAACAACAGAACCTCATCAAATCCTGGAGTTAGTTGACCGACTGACATTGTGGATTGGTACCAAAACATGTTTCTCAATCGACCATCTCGTTTTCACTTCGTGGTAACAATTTCGAGTCACTTGTATCAAGTGCTATCTATTCCGAGAGTAAGCTTTAGGAACACTGTGTAGGATTCATTTAATTTCCTTGTTACACGCGTTATTTGGTTGTTCACTTGCATCTGCCGTGATATCTACGGTGACACTTAATACTAGTGTAGTGAGGAGAAGCGATCGTACTATACTACTCACATCACCGCTATTCAGTAGTGGGGCCAAAGCACGGATTTTGACATCGAAGTAGCCGAAAGATCAATACGAGAAGGAACGTCGGAGTGCAGCATATCATGAAATGGTTCTTGATAGGTAAAAGAATTGAGCATCGGTGTCTGTGGCAACCGTGACGTTCTGCGCTCAGTACCGTACACAGATGAGTGTTTTTGTTTGTGGTAATTTTGAAACACATACACCACATGTTGCTTCCCTGAATGAGTAACTCCTTCACTATTCACCTTCTTGGCTCACAACACTAGTGGTTACATCAAACAATGATCAAAAGCTTCCCCAAATAAATGACTGGGAAGGCAAGTAAGTGAATGGACAACTGAACAAGAACAGCTTTATCGTCTAAAATAGTCATCCGGTCAACAGCTTTCCGTATTGCCTCAATCAACCCATTTATTGCGTTGTTAATATCATTCCAATAGTACTGATTACCAGGGGCCTCATTATTTTCCAACGATCGACAGCCAGAACTGTGTGTGTAAGGAACACCTGGAATAGTGATTTTGTTGGTAGCTCTGGTTCATGGTTTAGGTATCTGACTGCTCGCCGGGTATAGCATTTAAGTTTCAAACATTTCATCACCAACCGACGTACCACCGTCGGTGTTCTAGTGGTGTGGGGACACAGAGTTGAGCGCTTAACCCGTTACGCACTAATGAGTGCATCTCATATAGCTTATTCTAGTCAACACCTTTTAGAATGTTCTAATCACCCCTTCCGGTTAATGAGAATTGGCGTACCACGTGTTGTATATATAGGTGAAACACAGCAACGGCTCCATCACTCAGTTTCGGCTATAAGAAGCTATCAGATCAGAGGATACTTTAAAATATGATGGCCCAATTTTGTTTCAATTTGTAATCCTGACCTCTGCAAGTGAGTGACACGTTGGATCCCAACCTGTAATATATGATATTGAAGGAGACCCAATTGTGAAAAGTCAGGACTTAGGCAGGATTCGAACCAGCGACAGAAACACTATGCTTCAACGTTGCAAACGGTCAACTAGCTGAACTACGAAGCCAAGCAAGGAGCTCGGAAATTTCACATTCGGATTCGGTCACCCACCCGTCCCACTGTCTCATAAGGAATACACCAAATGATCCAGGGGATCGACTGCCCCTGCAGGATTTCTCGAACAGTTTCTGATGGAATCCACCAACACCGTTGCTGGGCATAGAAATTACATTGTTAGTAAGTAGTTTGGTGGATTCCATCAGAAACTGTTCGAGAAATCCTGCAAGGGCAGTCGATCCCCTGGATCATTTAGTGTATTCTATATGAGACACTGGGACGGGAGGATAACCAAGTCCAAATGTGAAATTTCTGAGCTCCTGGCTTGGCTTCGTAGTTCAGCTGGTAGAGCGCTTGCCGCGCTGAGGCATGCTGTTTCTGTCGTTGATTCGAATCCAGCCGAAGCCCTGACTTTTCACCGTTGGGTCTCACTTAAAATCATGAATCTGCCAAACTGTTGATTAGTAATGTAATATATGAGACTTATATATACAGGATATATATGTTATAGTTTATATTGTGTAAAATCTGGTCAACGAATCCATTCCCGTGATACCTATTTCGTTCCATTGTTAATGCGGAGTTCTGCAATCTCATTGCTCAATATTCACTTCTGAAGATTTTGACCATCTTTGAGTCGACGTAGTCACTAGATTTGATTGCTTCAAAGTCTATCATCTGCAGTGTGCTTCACGCTGTTGCGCCCTTTTTTCTACAATAGTGGAAAAAGAATGGGAAAAGTCGTAAGTAAACCATAGTTAAACCATTACTAAGCTTCATTATTAATTGTGGTCAACAGTGATCGTCAGTTTTTGGATCGGATGAAACGTTAAAGTTTCTGGCATGCCACTTGAACAAACAGTCAACAGTGAACTTTGCATACTTCTCTTAACTTACAGATTAACGCGTTGGTTTTTACTACTGCAGTATGTGTGATTTGCTGGTTGCTGCATGTGTGTTGTGCATGAGCGGCACGGATGAGAAGAAAATTTTCTACCGTATGGTTAGGGATGGCACGTCTACCCCGTCTGTTGGTCGGTACTAATGGTGAGGTCAGGTTGTATGTCTTACTGATAAGTGTACTGCTACATAAAAATACCACAGAATGGAATAAACAGTTTCAATTCCACAGCAGCACGATCGATTGAATCCATATTCTCTGAAAACGGAATTCACCAAGATTACACCTACCCAATGTTCCGTTAACATCTATTCTTGCCGTGGATATTTCAACATACCACAAACTCTCTTGGTGATTGCTTTAAATTTCTGAATTCCGTCGTAAGATCTTAAGCCGTTTTTGTGCAAAGGGTTCTTTTACTTGTGATGTTTTCCATAAAACTCCTCACAATGACTGTGCTCAATTATTGTTAACTCAGTACTGTTGAACGTATATTTTCATGATAATTAATATTCTACGTTAATTTGTTATGCTTCATTGTGATTTTTGAAGTACTCTGTGGATGTTAAATAGTAAATTCTTATGTATATGGGGAATATTCATCTCGAGTTTGATGGTTGTGTTTGTAAGTTGATTATCAGTGTAATAATGAACGACTTATTGGCTGATATTCTTCTTGGAATGCTCGTAGGTGAGCTGTTTTATTGTATTGATCTTTTGTTGTCTCATAAATGTCATATCGTTACTGTTTTGACAAGTTTGTCCCTCTTTCACAATGTTTAACTTCACTCACTCAACTAAAAAAACGGAAGTAGCTAACTCGTCGTCTGTTTCAGATACTGAAATTTATTTGATACAGCCTATCATGAAGTCTCCTGAATAGGACAACGCATGCGACTCAACTCTTTTCTGTCCGTGGCCTACAGGCGCGGTTTGATGCGAACACCTTCCCGTAGAGCAAAAAACTTATGCACAGTTGATTAAGAAAAGTCAGAAAACGTTGTTGTGATCGCAAAAGACGCTTGGCCTGCGAAGTGGCTTATTGCGCACACTCTCGTATAGGTCATGTTGAAAATGAAACCACAATGGCGTACACTCATGTGCACGGCAGATGTGCATTCACATACATTGGGAGATAGTACGTTGTCACTCGCCTTGGTGGAACTATTCCGATAGTCTCTTCTGGTCCATCATCTTCCTGGCGTTGGGAGCTTGCCCTTTTGTTTCTAAATATCGCCTGTGAGTAGTGTACTGTTCACAACAAAACTGCCTGTCATACAACAACGTGCTCATACTGTCCTTGGGAATGGACACGTGGCCAAGTTCGGAGCAGTAACCGTGTCTATTGAGTTACGCAGTACTTAGTTGTAACGAACCAAATGTTTGACCTGGTAACTTCAATCCTTGCCGTCGCACATTTGCTATTACAAACTGTTGGGGCTCACCAGAGCGATATTACGCAAGCGTCATTCATCGACTTTCTGCACGTCGTAGGCGCTGACACAGTCAATATGGCCGCCTTGGTAATGAATACATTTACACCAACCTGGTATCTTTCAACATGGCGTTTGTTACTCCCTTGTTCTGACACCACGCCCTAAGCTAATACGCCTGAATGGTTTAGACAAACAAGTGATGTGACTAGACAGAATACTTGTATTTCGCAATGTGTTGTCCTGTTGTCTTGATAAACTGTATTCAGATTATTGACATATGGTGAAGAGTTTGGTTGTTATAAATTAAACATCAGTTACAAGTGACTTCAGTCTTTCCAGTCTGACAAACTTTCCAGCCAGTCTCTTTTTTAAAAGATAAACAATATCTCAGTTTTGTTCTAATTAGAACTCGTCAGTAGGACATACCCATACCAGGGTCAGGATTCGAATCTCGGTCACGCTTTTATGATTCACCCTGTTAATGATTGTGCAATTGACCTCACACTGCTTACGACTGAATTAGTCTTCAAACCCTCAATCATATTCACTTGTGAGTGATGCTCAGATTGCCCAGTCGCCTCGACAGAAGTCACAGATCGGTTTGGGCAAGCAGTCAATGAGTTAAGAACGACATACACAACAATTCTGGAAGTTGTTGTGAGACCAGTCCAATAATTTGGGCTTGGATATTGATACGCGTTTCATCGTGCGTTTCTGCAAGCCACACCTGAAGAACCCGCTTGGAAAAAGCAATGGAATTCGCTTGCTTATAAATGAATTGAAGAAGTCATCGATTTGAAATGGTTTAATTTAGCAGAGTATTGATTTATCCACTGGAATACGCTAATAGCATAAAGAGCCGAATATCACAGTAGAATTCCGTTTTTCCGGACTGAATAGAATATCCTTTTTTTGAATTAAAACCACTGAGATCACATTCCTCCTTCCGGAATCCAACCGGGTCAATTGAAGCAAAAGCTTCGAAAGCAGCACACACTGTCGAGCACACCAACAAACGAATAGTCTATGGACGTGTGTCATGTGCGCGCAAACCTACATCAATTCTGGTCAAATGGACCGGATGGTTTCAGGTAGACACGCAAAAAATGTCCATTCAACGCATGTGATCCGTGGTATTCACTCACCCGCTTGTAACATTGGCTCCTTCTTCAAACTCATGGTCACACGTGACACTCCTCCGTATAAGCGGACTCAACCTAGCAAAATAAACGGGGTCGGATAGTAAAGTACACTTCTGCGTGTAAAAGTAACCGTATGTATGCTACTGAGACAAATTCCATGTAATACGATTGGTGATGTTCTATCTGAACGCGTGAGCTCTAAATGTGTCAGTGTGGTAGACAGAACAAGTTGAGTCTTCGTATTATGTAAGTAGGCAGAATCTGTAAATGTCGAGTCTCCTCGACTATCTCCAGCTAATTCACGGACACTGAACCGCATTGATCTGTTTACTGACATGTTGATGTCTTTCAAAATGGAAATAGGCTCTTCCTATCTCACTATCTGTTGGTTACAATTTATTGCTTTACATGTGCTGTGTACGAACAGTGTCAAACCAGACAACGTGGACATTAACTGTCGAACAATGGAACAACGGTGGCTTCTGGAGAAATGGATAGATAGACGCTGTACTGAATCATTCGAAGCACTGAATACCCGTAAACCCTGTATGACAGAAATGGGTATACTGAACCAGAGCAGTTTGTGTGTCAACCCAGTTGAGCAGAATGAGACAATATGTGCTCCAAGAAATTCGGGTAAAACTGAATGGCTTTGTGTGAAACGAGCAAACGTTCCGATTCAAGTTTGCGTCTCTCAAATTCAAGACACCTTGTTGTATTCAGTTCAGAGTCCGCCACAGGAACAGTCGAGCGCTGATATTATTGATATAAGGCAACCTCATATCAGTTACTGGAACCTCAGTCTTACTGAACTAAAAGCCCTAACACAAGATGACTGTCTGACGAACAAATTATGGGTGAATGGCTTTGTGATATCATGTATTGTGATCGCAATTCTACTTGTAATCGGCCTGTTGACGGTTGCTGTTGTGGTAATCATCTGGCGATATGGCAAATGTTGCGAAACTTGGCAGTTTTCCAAAGCAAAAAGTGCTTCGGACTATGCTAACTTCTGTGACTCGAGTACGGTTGAACTGCGTGAACCTGTGGATTCGCGAAAATTGGAGCTTATGCTTGATCAGCTTGTCAAACAACACGTAGAACAAACCAGCCGCCAAACGAAAACAACATCATACTTTGAAGATTAATTGCGACTGTGTTGAATTCATTAATTTTTCCGTTGATCTACATCATTTGATGATGAAGATTTGTCGTTTTTTTGTTCGGTACTCGCCTGTGATTTTACAACACAATTATTCTCATTTGTTTCCAGTTGTTGGCAAATTTATGGGCCGACTTACAGGCTTATTTCATTCGTAGCATGTCAGAATAACACTCACCTTCCATATAAAATGTTTCTAGCAATTCAAACTAAATAGCTCCCGTAATATATTTTTCAAGAAAAAAACAATCAGATGCCACGAATTTGTTACTAAATCACACTAAAGATTACTGACATCCAGTTTAATTTCACGAAAACATCAGAATGACGCACTAAGTTCACTGGTATCATCCGCAGAATTACTAGCAGGCCAAATGAGTTTTCTGTGATTGGTTTCATGGTAAGTCACTACTTATTTAAGATTGTCACAGTCCATTGGGAAGGGAATCTGGCTGTTTACTCGGGATTTTTGTCCCGATTTAGCGAACTGACTGATCTTGTCCAAAATACCCACCATTTTTTGACAACACAGTGTGGTTCAGTCGGCGATTGTTTATAGTTTGTAAACCGAACGACCGTGTGCATAGACTGAATCAAATTTCATAATGATAGTATGATTCTAGTTAGTTCGCCTTTGGTTTTAATAGATAGATTGGAAGCAACCGTCTACAGTGTTCTGTTGGGGAGATTGGATAACTTGAAAATTACTCACAGGCTGACGTAACAGGAATGCCGTCGCACTTATAGTGAAGCCAATAGCAAATAGATCAACACTGCTGCCTCATATTCGCTGAGTTGGGGCTCAACTTATGGTCGTAGTTACTATGCGGGTTGTTGCTAAGCTCTATAAAGAAAGAAATCCAAATTTCGTTATTTGTTCCGAGAATAGCTGATCGAGAATTAAGCCAAAGTGTGAAGACTGCAGTCACCTCTGAACGGTGATAAGGTGATGTAATTTACCAGCCTAAATAAAAAGAATCTCAGACCGTTCATGAAAAACTATGACATCGCCGAACCAGTTGATTGCGTTGACGTTTCTGGAAAAAATATATATGTAGAGTAGTCTGTCAATAGTAGCAGTATAAAAGGTGAAGCAGTAGTACGAAAATAGTTTTGAGATTGAACCTTGCTGATTGGTCATTCTTGATAATTTTCTTGGAATCTACTAGAACGCCCAAAATAACTTTCGCTGGGAGTTTTCTTCCGGACACAATTCTTAACACAATGGAAACTCAGTAACAGAAACGCTCAACAGTATTGGTTCCTTAGAAGATACCTCATTTCCTAGAATCTGGACTCTGACTGGATTAGAACCAGGAACCTGTTTCTTGTAATGCAGTCCACCAATATAAGTGCAGAACTTATCAAACTGTTATCTTGAACGGATCAAATTAAATTCATAGCAGGCTTTGCGCCCTTTGAGCTATGAAGTTTTAAATTCTTACATATGCACTCCGTGAACAGTTGACTAAACCAGCCTGACTCACATAGTAATAGCTATAATCATGAACGTCCTGGAGAAGTTGGTGTGAGCTCGTAAACAGTATCAGTTGTATATAAGCCATCTATCATCGCCATGATCAAGTCAAGAATGAGAATACTGAGTTTGTGTGGAAACCAGGCTACATAAGTACTAACAGAATCAGAGTAAGACCGATCGCCTTTAGTTAAATGTTTTCACCAGAACCTTGTGAAAGACACTGAAGTACATTTATAAAAGTATGGATGAGCAGAATGAGTTGTGTTTGAACGAAAACCAATGGATACACAGAGAAAACCGTCCCCACCGTAAATGAAAACTTAGGTTATCTAAATTCAATGACAGAAACCCATGGTAATCAAAAAATAAAATAAAACATAAACTAACGTTCACATTCGTTGCAAATTTGTTGGTTTTTGAACTGAGAAAATTCGTCCCCATTGTCTGTATTCCCTATTTTTCCCACTAACCTGATATCTGTTCTCACTACCTTACCCACCCCGTTTTATTTTACGAAACTAATGTTTCATTAAACGTCCGCGGCGCGAGTAGCCATTCTTGTACAGTCCTCCTGATGCGACAGCTCATCATTAACCTTGCTGGTCTCGTTGAAAAGCCATTGATTTTGTTGGACGAAACTATTATGAACGATTGGGGTTTGCCTATTGTAATTATTAACGCGTTTTTTCTAATAGTGACGTGGAAAGTTTTGAATCCAGTCTTATTTTCAGTTTGGGGATCCATTTTCGGGCTATACATAACGCAATGATCAGATGTGGATTGTTACACTCGTTATCCTATACAGTGCCGACTAAATACGACACCCCTCTATACATGTTCGGTTTCGGCACACTGAGGTTTCAATCCAAGTGTCGGGTAGTCAATTGTGCCTTCAGTGTAATTTAATCAAAGTGTTGGCAAGTATCAGATAATCCAACGTTTTCAGGTAAAATTCGTTGTGATTATTACCAGTGATTAGTCAGTCACGTAGTTGAGGCCGCTGCTAGCCTTGGAACAAGCGACTGACAGTCTACATCTGAATTTCAAGGATGAGGGCACGGATGTTTAATTCTTTCGGATAAGTTTTTCCAATATCATTGTCTCTGCAACCTCAAGGTTAATTGGATGTACATAAGTTAGTAATGTTCCTGACTGCATTTGTGCCTTACACACAGTCGGTCGTTGGGTCTTACCTTCGAATAAATTTTGGTTAACCGCTTCAGAAAACAGGAGTAGATTTGCGTTTCCTTTTCGTTCCAGCTCATTGGCGGTCGGTCGTCTAGCCATTGAACTCTGGCGACAATTCCACACTTCAAGGACATTGGAGAAGCTGGAAATGCTGGGTTCCTCATCAAAGAATAGATATTTTTCAAACCTAATCAAGTAAGAATGTTGTCTTTCTCTTGTCACAATACAAGTATCAGCAAGTTACATGTTATCTTCGAACTCAGGAGTAGATAAATTATCAGTCAATGCTTTAAAATTTGATACCTCAATATATATATATATATATATTCACGAGTAACGTAACTAACAAATAACCACGACTTCCTGCATTATGTCGAGCTATAAACTGGAAGACATTGTAGTTAATTGATACGATAATTATTTTACCCTTTATGAACTCGCATACATCAGAAAATCGACACATATTTTGCTATCTGATACAGTGCCAAAGCTGCAGACCTTAAATTCAATGGATTCCGCGTTCAGTGTATATAATCTCCGTATTTTTTTAACACTGATGGTACAATTTCACAATGTTGTTGTCGTTCAACTGTCAACGTGG
>LUCH01001748.1:39901-51679 GCA_013368495.1 Paragonimus heterotremus
AAGATATTCCCCTGAATGTTGAAATAATCATGCCTCCGATTTGGTCGTCTATTCTATTTTGTCTGCCATGTCTAGCCCGTTGGTCCGATTCAGTCGAGCGATGACCCATCCGATCGTCCACGCCGTCCCCGACCCGCTTGCTGTGGGTTTTTGAACCCATCTTCGCCATGCGTTGAGATATTTCGTCCAGTGTTGGAATACTCACATCTCCGGCCTGGTAATTCACCACATAATGACGGTTTCCATTGGATTTTTACAGCGCCTGTTGGAATACTGACCCGAAGGGTACCGTCTTTCCAAAACCGTACAGTGTCTCATTCAGTAACAAAAGTGAAATAGAACAAACCTATTTGTGCTAGCTATAACAGGTCACACATGATATGTTAGAAATTTCTCAGATTAGGTTAAGATGCCCACAGGTCTGATAAGGTATCGTTGAGCGACTGTAAATTCGTAAAACTAGATAGCAGGAATAGGTATACCGTTAATCACGATGATCCTTATCTCGAGACTAAAAATAAATGTGTCAATGGATTTAATGATTTAAACAAATGGAAGTTTATAGCGGCTGAGTCTGGGGTTTCTGGTATGTAAGTGATATGTTGATAGGCTACCAAGGCACACTAACTTTTACGAGTACCAATTTTGACTCAATGCACGGCTGATCAAGCCCTAGTGGCTTGTCCTAACATGTGCTATCAATTTCTGGGTTGTATCAGGTTTCACGTAGACCGATCGCGGTAAAATCAGATCGGATCTTTGTGAGTCATATGGGACTCAAATTTATCCTTTACCCAAGGTCATCCTAAAGTTTCGAGTGACTCTTCAAAGGTTATTTCAACCCTATAAACAAAAAGCCGAGACGCAGCCATCCTTTCAACTGAAGGCGGCGGCACGAATATCGAAATAACAGAGCTCGACCAGTTTACTCAGAAAGAAAAGAATACAGAAACCTATCCGACTAGAGATTGATTCATGAGGAGGATACTCTGATGTGACCTCCGTCAAATGCTTTTACACCAGTGCTGCATCATTTTTGGAATGGTATGTATGTATGTATGTATGCATCTACGAAATCTGTTGAGATCCACGGTTATACTCAGTTTATCAAGGCAGTTGTAAACCTCTCGATTCGGGCAGGACAAGGTGGAAAACCGAAGGTTCACTCAGAACAAGCCGGTTCCGTATACAGTCGATTAATAATTGACAAAAAATAGACAACTTAGAACCAAATGAAGTTTGCTGACAAAACTCAACAGTTACAAAGCACTAAGAAAAACAATCAAATTAAGCGTTGTAAAACCAAACCAGCCAGAGGTCATCACATCAGTGAGGAAGATGTCGACGGGAAGACAGTTGGCACTGAATACGGTGTCCACACCCTATGGAATACGAGGGTGGTGTAGTGAATAGTATGCTGCTGTTTCGTTTGGTAATCGGGTATCGCAGTCTTTGAGTTGTCATTTTGTCACCCCATTATTCGTAAAGTTTGTAGCGGCTTAAAATTCTTTCCCACTAATTCTGTTCAGAATCAAAGTCGTCCATTTCTGGCGTAACGGAATCTTTGTATGTAACGGACATTAAAGACGAGGAAGTTAAAACACCACACATATGATTTTAATTTAGTGTAAGTTTGGTATTTGTGTATGTGTAACACTGGTGGTAAGTCTTTCACGTTGTAAAACTGATTTTCGATGTTGGGAATACTTAACGTTGAACCGGACGGTCTGAGTGGATACAATTCGGACGGGCGTCCGCGAGTTCAACGTGCAGTTATTGCGCGGCCGGGAATGAAAGCACGCGGTGCGCAAGGGAACCATCGGTGCCATAGGTCGTGGTGACATGACTATATGGCCTTTGCGATGGCTGCGGCCGCGAATGCACCGGCCGTTTGGGGGTAAGTAGGTCGCCACTAACAGTGCATCAGCAGCGAAGAGAAGACGAAAACCTCAGGCTCAAGTTGGTCATATTGTGGTGGACTATCAGGCAGGTAGTGCGAGTATTTCAACATTCGACGGAAACTCCTAACGCATGGCGAAGATGGGTTCAAAAACCCACAGCAAGCGGGTCGGGGACGACGTGGACGATCGGATGGGTCATCGCTCGACTGAATCGGACCAACGGGCTAGACATGGCAGACAAAATAGAATAGACGACCAAATCGGAGGCATGATTATTTCAACATTCAGGGGAATATCTTGATACGGTCGTGGAATACGTTCAAAGTTTACAGTGAATAGATGAAGGAAAACACTTCCGATCGGACGCGTCATCGCTGAACAGAATTGGACCAACGGACGAAGAATGGCAGGCGGAAAACCCTCGGATAGGAGGCGCCCACCACACACATAAACCGGGCAGAAGGGCACACGCCGTGTGAGTGGAAATCGGTGGGTGTTGTGGACTGGGATTCTGACTCATAAACGCGAGCACGCATGTGGCATAGTAACTAGCGTGTTGGACAATAACGACTGCTTTATTGGAAGCCTTTTTCACTACAAGATCAGCGTATCCATTCTATTTCTCTTAATGATTGCATCGATTAAGTCTATGGTCGTCTAGCAACTAATCCGCCCCTCTTTTCAGAAACTTTTGTGTCTGCTGACTTCTACCTATTATTTTCTTCAGCTTTGTTGATGTATTGAATGATGAATCGTTCGCCTGATCTTTTCGTAGTTCAACTTTGGATTTTGTTTGCCAACTTTCTCCTCTTTGGACTACACTAACATGAACTCGTATACTGAAATGCTTCTTGTATTACATATTACATATCTTTTTTTAGTGTAGATCTTGTCATTGCAGTCTCTCTCACTGTTTATTTTCCGCGAGATAAGGATTTCCTTTCCGTGCTAGCCATTCAATTGGCTAACTAGCATTAGCCGACTGGACACAAAGGCCCCACTCAAACACCTACTGGTCTTATTCCTTCAGGTTCACACCGAATACGTGGTATGTGAGTGGAACAGCAGGTGGTGCAGCGCAAGCCGCTTGCGATAATGGTTAAAGTGCAGGTGTCCTTTGGCGTCGGTCACTGTGACAGTCTACTCCGCTTGTGATGTCGCCAAACACAGCGTATTGTGTATTTTAACTAATCAGCCAGTTTTCTGGTTAGTGTGATTTACCGACTTTAGTCTGACTCGCTGGTTAACTACCTTTCGTTTAATGATGTCATACGCAGGCTGACTTTGCAGGATTCTCACAGATCCTATTCATGACTGATTTTAATTACCCTCAGATTGACTTTGATACTAGCGGTATTAATACTGAACTTGTATCATTTGCTTTTAAAATCTACGATGCACTTGTGAATTCCCGCCCTCGTCTTGAACTGACTATCCAAGCATGTCATCCATATCTCATGAAGGACCACTTTTACTGAGAAAGTGCAACGTATAGCTATAAAATAGGTTGTGACATTACTTTCTTTACTATAAGCAGATAAGTTACGCGAATGAGCGGTTTTCAATACACTACTGGTAAATTAGAAGAGGCTTGGTTTCAGTATACAGAATCCTCCGTTTACTCCACCATTCGGTGGAAAATATAACAGTGCCTGTCGAAAATAACTAACTCAGAGATAATCTGCTAGTGCTACAACATCAAACGAGCCGTTTGGCCTGCAGAGAAAACTCTTTGGCATCCTGGTGCGCCCAATCTGGCAACTGTCGTACCTGTGTCATAGGTAGTTGAATTCAAACTCAGAGTTGATTCACCTATTCATGACACCAAACCGTGTTTTCAAGTTACTTGATCATCATGACAGTTGCGGCAGAATGAAGATAGTGCTGATGCTATTCAGTTTTCGTCTACTGTATGTCACAACGTGATTGTTATATGTTTGCTAGACAGTGGGTTAGATTTCTATACCACTCTGTGTTCTCTGGTTTTCTCTTCCGCGGTTTATTTTATTACTTACCCTCCGAAGATGAAACGATCATCCCATTTGCCTTTTTTTCTTCTACCTAAGCATTCTCAGTCTTTTCTAGTCTGTAAATTTTCCATGAATCCCATAAAAAGTTTACCCATGTGCCACCTTCGGTTTAATTTGGACTCGTATTGAAATATGCTTTTAATCTCATGAGGCACGTGTTCGTTAGTTCGTTATGAAACTTTGATATATGGAAGTTAACTCAAGTGAATGAACCGAATATTCCTGGGTAAATCGTTGACACGGTTTGCTCGTTAGAGAACAAACTCCCTGATTTAGCTGGTCCATCTTTCTGAGCATTCACAACCGGAAATATTCAGATTGCAAGTAACGTGGTCACACGTAGAAACAGAGTGACCGCTATTACATATGAACACTTCACAATCCCCTGTTCATATAGTGTGGTCAGCCACGGAAGTCATCATGGAGATGACGTTATAATGATGAGTAAACATCCAGGTATGTGAATTGCTAATACGGGGAGCATAACCTAACGTTGTTAATTGGGTAACGTTCAATCTGGTCGACTTAGAGCCACAAAGTACTTATCTGTATCATCCCAGGATTAGATAAAATCATTGATTTTTTAGCATGAAAATTTTGTGTCGTTTGTGATGAGCTCAATCTCTCTGGCATCAGAGTTTTAGGAACATTTGCATTACACAACACCAATTTTTGCATTCAGAATGGAAGCTATGTTAGATTTGGCTTTTACGAATAGTCCTCAAACATTTACAGTTGTCAACGTGGATCACAAGGGTGCTCAGCACAAACGTGCAACAAATATGCCTGTTAACGCAATGCATAGTTGACCAGGTATCATGATCACAAACGATGACGTAAACATGGAATCGGTAGCAGCTCAAACTATTGGTTACGCTTACAAACTTTGAATTATTCTCTGGTAAAGAACTCGCTTTACTCTGGGGCCATCTGACATACTATCTTAGCTTATGTTTCAATATTTACTGTCTTTGAGAAACGCTCTACATTTGTGTCGATCAATTCTGTCCACCGAACCAAAAAACTCTGGTCAAACGAAAGAAAATACTTAAACAATTGGAAACTTCGTGTTTGTTAAAACTCATTATTGTCCGAATAAACTCCGCGTATGCCGACACATTATGAACAGCAAGGATTTATGGAAGGTTGTGAAACGAATGAATGGTAGAAACTTCATAAAATTGTCCACTGTTAACACTCAGGGAGTGAATCGTTAATTTGCTGATTCCTCGGACGGTTATGAAAATTTCTTCGTCATTGTAGCGGTAAATATTAAAAATATTTGAAACACTCATGAAATCTTAGTAGGAGTCCGCATTTTCTTTTTCAAAACTAGAAATCTGTACGGCTGCTGGACTAGAAGAGTTGTTCCCAATTGTTCTTAAGCAGTGTGTTGATGTATTATCTTTTATCCCCTTATTGTTTTACCTACATAATGTATCCGTTCACAGAAGGTTTCCTGTTGCCAATGGACTGTACTAATAACCCCAGCAATTAAAAAAGATTGTTCCGAACTAACACAAAAAGTCTGCACTTCAGTAACCTTGAAAGTACTCGACACATTAATTCCTTATCGAGATTGGATGCTGTCGCTGGTCCTGTCCATTTGTTTCTAACAACACTAGACAAAAGCTGTTTGGTCATCAGTCCATGTTACTTAGTATACAGTGTTGCGAGCCAAGAACACGGACGGCACAAGAGTTGTCTATTGAGAAAACCAACACGCGTTGTTTAAACAAGACAAGAAACAAAAACACTCATCTGCATATGGCAATCGTCCCAGTAGGTCTCGGCTGCCACAGGCGCTGATGCTCAGTTTCTTTGTTTAGCCAGAATTATTCCATAGCATACTGCACTATCATGTTGGCGTGATGTTTCTTTCCATGTTTTTTTGTTGCGGCTAGTTTGTTGCCCCGCTACTGAATAGTGGTGTTGTGAGTAGTATGGGGCGGCCGCTCGTTCTCATCAGAATAGTAGTGCATTCAACTATGAAAAATGATCAATATTAGCATACCAACTGCTACGGAACTAGGGTAATGGACCAAGCCTAATCAATCTACTACGTGATTGTTTCGCTAACAGAACGCAATACACGCGCTTCAGCAACTTTGTATTCTCTCATTGATAATCATCTTCCGTGTGCTCCTGTTCCCTTTCTTCTCACTGTATGCAGACGAAACGGCATCACCATAAAACGTGTGCTTTTCAAGCATGCAGATGTGGTTGTGTTTGGTTAACCATTGTTGACGCTCATAATTCAAAACGAGTTGTTTATTTGGATGGGATAATGAGTGGATCATAACCTGTTCAAGCATACATCAAAATTTACAGGCTTTCTTTCCATTTCTTGGAGACAATTATCATCAGGAGGTCGTACAGAAACACTTGCAATTATATATTCACTGTGTGTCTAGCCCCATGGAGTTACCATTAAATGAGTGGCAGTAACACTGTGCTATGGGATGCGCTGATCCCACCATACAAATGCATTCATAAAAGACGAGGAACGCAAATGTTGTCAGTTTGAAACGGTTTCCCACCCTTCACCGTCTCATTTCAACATTCATAAACTCATGCACGTCTTTCCGGGGTCTGTTGAGGAAAGATACGAAGCTCTCAAACAAATCCGTAAAGCTTTTGGCTTGGTGTAATTACAGAACATATTTTCCCAACGCTACTGTTGGCTAGCATTTGAAAATGTGCAGGCAGTTTGTTAGGAAAGCCTGTCGCAACAACAGTCAAAGTCTATTTCCAGATTTATTCCAATCGCTAATCAATATTGCGACACGATCCACACATAAACGCTTGTACATTTGTACCAAAGGGCACACATTCTTTAGTGATCCATTATCTGGTTGGAACTTCAGTTAATTATGAGCATACTTCTCTAGAGGTGATTGAGCGACCCGGTGCATAACATGACGTACTATTTTGTTATTCTGACTGTAAATTACTAAATGCCTAATGCTGTGGTTCTATTCTCAATCCAACCATTCAAGATTAGACATTTTTTAAATAGCTTATTACAGACTGTGTGATGATGCTGCTGGCTAAAAATTAACTGATTGGGGAGTGTAAATCAAACATTTGACTTGGCTATATCAAAATGTTATACAGAACTGGTAAACCTATGCAACATGAGGTTGAAATCACACTTTAGTATCGGAGGTGGCACGTGGATCAACTGTTTAAAACTAATGCATTATGTTTCATACTGACGAAAAAAAGGGAAAGTATATTAATGCACTGAGGGAAACGGTTGCCATGTTGCTTACAGCGAAAAACTAAATAAAATAGGCTCTGAAAGTTACACAGGTTTTCTTATTCTGGTATTTTAAGCAAGATTCTGATCCACAGCAAAACCCTTACATCCGTCCACTAACGTAATCAAAGTAAAGTATCCGGCTAGTCGCTGACCCATCTTACAATCAACTCACATTCTCATTTGTGACTTTGTCTAATCGACTATCCCTCGCTCGGTCAATAGCCTGTCTATTTCGTTCGATTACAAGGTTACATCAGGTTACGGACTCGCGCATACATAGGTTTGTCATCATCGACTAGTACAACCGGTCTGAAGCAACCAATGGTTGACGAAACATGATAACCAATGTAACGTGCAACAAATTGAAAACATCGAGAGATGGCGATCATTCGAAGGGAAGAGGCTGGACAATCAATCTGAGGAAAGTGGAGACACGGAGAACTATGAGCCAGATGCCCAATTGGACATGACCACGACTTACACAATCCTAACGAAAGTTGTCGTCAGCACGTCACATTACATCACTTGTTCTGGTATTATTCCACATGATCCTCAACACCATCGACTTTGAACGTGACCAGCTCTCTGATTTGAGCGATTTGACAATTTTGGTGGCTTAACTCAAAATCGGCGGTTTGTGTCAGGTTGTCAAGTGAGACGGTGTATTTGACGGTCGAGATGACGAGAGGGTTGGTTGTTGATCCTGTCCACATGTTGTAGATGCACCTAGTAATGGACGTCACTGTATGTACCACGTTTAATAAGGCTATGTCATGAATTGAGCTTAGTCAGCATATGATCGCATTCTTAGCTTCTACGGCCACTCCTTTCTGAAGCATATCTCCATGTTCCAAAAGGTTTTCTACAAACCTACAAATGTAAGATCGAGCTGGCTTTATCATTCCGAACTCAAAGGTGCTAGTGTTTATGGAAAGTGAGACACTAGGGTCTTTCTTATCAACTAAGAATTCGTTAGTAACTTTGTTATAGACAAATCGAAAATTAGTATGTTGTCTTATCCGGTGTCCAGGACACCAGCATAATGGTTCCCAGCTTTTGAAATCTCTGGATCAGGATCATTTTATTTTTTACAGGAATAGTATGGCACCTCCCAAATAGGAACTAACATATCGGAAATATGTGACGGACAGCAGTACCATTAAGGAAGTATATCCGGCTAGATCATTTGGTGGATTCCATATGACATGGGTGGTTGGATGAGTAACTAGGTCCAAATATGACATTTCTGAGTTTCCGGTGTGGCTTCCTAGCTCAGCTGGTACAGCATTTGCCGCGTTTGGGTATGTTGTTTCTAGCACTGGTTCGAATTCAGTCGAACTCCAGAATTTTCGCAATTGAGTCGCTTCCAAATTATCAAATCTGTCAAACTACTTATCAGTAATGAAAAGAATATAAACTATAAGGGGACTGGAACTGTCGACTGGCTCCAGAAGACACGAATCCAAACCAATCAGTAGTCACGTTCAACCACCAATAGCTTAACGACATGACGTCTGAACTGCGGTGTGTTGATCGCTGTGATTAAGCACGACGAGCAACACAATCATCCAATCGGAACATGATAAGCGGTCAATAAATCGGGAACATCATTGAATCGAAGATCTGCACTATGAAATCACGATAAGAAACACTCTTTCCGATCAGAGTAAACGTGTGACCGGCCCCTGAGAATGCGCATAGTATATGATAAATAGTCTTGCGCGTCCGTTATGAATACCGTCCTAAAATCCGTTAGGGGGGATTGTAGTCAGCGCCCAGTTACGCTGAAGAGGTCATACAACAAAAGTCTGAGGCGAAATGGCCTCACACTCAAAGTTCGTCAAACAACGAACGACGCTTAAGCCAAGGAACAGAGTTTTGCTTGTTTGGTAAACACGTGCAGGTATGAACAAAATAACGACCAAAAAACGGAACGATTACTGCTTCAAACGACTTTTCATAGATGTCAATAGGACGAAAAAAACAGACTAAAATCACGAAAATAATGGACCCCATAACCTTAGCAGACATTTCATCTGGTACTCCGCAACTACCGGTAAGCCTCAGGTCTCCAATCCAAGTTAGCTGTTGGTCACGCCATTTGTTCCTATAATATTACGGCTCGAATGTTTGCGAGTACAATTATATACTGAGGGAACAAACATGTGACGAATATTGAGTGGTGTTTTTTGGAGGATATAAGGTTCGTCTCCCAGGCTAGGAACCTCGAAAAGCGCAGAGTGGGTGGCTGGAGACGTTAGATGATATGGCGGCTAACCGAGCTCAATGGCGTGAATGTTGTCATTGTTTGTCCGAGATGTCTGTGAAGTGAGTGCATTTGTTGACGCGAGGCAGTAAAGGCTGTAAGGAAGCTATCTTGCTGATGAAGCCTCACTTCCACGTACAGCTTGGTTGTTTGTTTGCAAGGTGTAGGAGCCTTGACGTTGAATGTCTGAATAAAAACGTGGTCAATTTTTTGGCCTTCAGGTCTTTTCCAGTCTCCTTCTTTTTTCCCTTCTCTCTTCCTGTACAGGATTTCCTTTTTTTTCGTGACTGCGTGGCAGTTAAGCATCAGTGCGAACCGTCGATTTGTTGTTGTCTACGATGATGATACTAACCACATTCAAAGCATTAGTTTACCGCGTTCTAGTCGACCAAAACAATGAGAAGAAAAATGTGGCAAAGTGATAACATCTTGATTTGCCTCGTCAGCGGCACATTTTGCGATATATTGACATTTTGTTTGAGTTTGTTGGCGGCAAACGCAAAACACGCAGCTGATGTACGTCAGGTAATCGAAGACAAACAGTGAGTACACCAGCATACACTTACACCTGGTATAATGTAATAAAAATCATGGCAACTCTATGGATTGCTTCTACCACTTTGTGCGCACGAGACCGGCTGGTAAGTTTGGACCAACATACCTCCACTGAAGGTTAGTACCTTCGAGTTTTATAACAATATTTTGGATGAGGTAAATGGATCAACCTGTTGTCACGAGGTGTTTAGTCAGCGGTGATATGGAATTTTGAGCAGTTAGTTCACCAGTGTGAGGTTGTTACATCATCAATTATTCTAACCATTTGGGGGCATGTTCTACTACTCGCTGATGCGGTTACCGATCTGTTCTACCCATGTAAATACTTCCGCAAATGCAAGTGAACTGGTGGACAATGTGGGACACAGAATAGTTAAACAAACTACGTTCGTGGTCATGAGGCACTGGTCCTCTAGTTGCTAGAAATAAGTGCAACTGCGTGGTCGCATACGTACGTCCTAAAATAAACTTTGATTTGCTACAGAGATCGTTCGCCATCTGACCCCTATTGAAACGTAAAAACAGAAGTGTACTTCATTTTGAGCCTATTTAAGTGGCTCACTGCTCAAGTCCGCCTTGTTCTGAACCTCAATGAGTTACCCAGAGCCGTCACCTATTTTAAATTATCCTCAACATCACCTTCTGCCTGTAGCTAGTCAACGGGTACAAATACGCCTGGCTTTGTAAAAAAGAGTTCTGACTAAACCATGGGGGAGGTCGGCTTGAGGATATTGGCCACATAACATTATTTTGTAATCAACCGAAAACTGAAACGTGCCAACCCCACGTTCAGTAATAAATGAATCTAAAAGACCAAACTATAGCTCAATTCAACTTCTCGAGAAAGCGATAGGTTGAAGTGAATATTGTTAAGATGATCGAAAAACAGGTGGAAACCAGTAATATCAGTAAAGCCCAGAATACCTTCAGCGTGTCGTTTGTACAATATTGGCTCCACAGCACTATTCAGGACTTGCCACTCAATCAGTCCTAAACTATCCACCTTACAGACTATCTATAGCCACACCATCTATCAGCCTGTAAGTAACTCTTTTCAAAGTTTTTCAAAATTCAATCAGGTGTTTTATACACTTAGCCTAAGAAATCAATGACTGAAGCACCGAGAGCTTAAGATGGAAAAGCATAAAGGTACTTTCGATATATACATAGTTGCACTGGAAGCAATAGCAAGCCGATTAACAAAACTACGTGGCTGACTACGATTGGTTACTCAACATGCATGTGTAGGCCACCAAATGATGCACACGTGGCGAGCGGCTGTGTGAGTTAAGGATCAAGCTCAGGTTCTCATAATGCTCAAAATGCACTTTGACACAGGGCGAGAAAGGAAGCGTTCCAGCATTTGGGCACATGCATCTAAGCCCACATACACATGCTACCACAAAGATGAGAGAACACTGTACGTTGTTTCGAAGTGACAACCACCTTAAGTTAAATTATCAGCAAAAGAGTGTCCATGTGTTATATCAGAACGAAGAAGGTGATTTATCCGATAGGCATCTAACAGGCTAAGGAGTCCGTCAAAACAGCAATAAGATAAACGTTGCGGGATGTTACCATCTCGACTTATCTCGTCAGCCGCACACTAAATATAAACAATATATAACAAAGACGCATGGCAACAGTAGTTGAACATAGTGAATTTTTGGGTCAAAAGGCCGCTCTACCAGGGGAGGTGGACGGTGTGAATCATCAATTTTTGCGCACATAACACTGCCTTTCTTTGTTTGATCAACACAG
>LUCH01001748.1:54049-66783 GCA_013368495.1 Paragonimus heterotremus
ATCAGTGAAGCTGTGTTGATCAAACAAAGAAAGGCAGTGTTATGTGCGCAAAAATTGATGATTCACACCGTCCACCTCCCCTGGTAGAGCGGCCTTTTGACCCAAAAATTCACTATGTTCAACTACTGTTGCCATGCGTCTTTGTTATATATTGTTTATATTTAGTGTGCGGCTGACGAGATAAGTCGAGATGGTAACATCCCGCAACGTTTATCTTATTGCAGTTTCAAGGAACTGGATCAACAGGACCCAGACTAAGGAGTGCCGGAAAAAGTGAAACCAATGCTCGTGTCTAAAACTTTCGATGTAAACGTAATGGTCAAACTCACCGGACAATAAGTAATGGATTAGATCGTGAACAAAGCTAGATTCGACGCAGACCAGAAACTGCTTGGCTGGCCTAAAAGAGTAATGACAAAGGTTATGTCAGAATCGGCGGCAAATCCAGTGGCGCTTGAAGCGATTAAACATAATTCTCGAACTTACCCATATCGCATCGTTAATCTTATTGATTAAAAGCTAACTTAGAATAGCTAGATTTATCAAGTTACTGGTGGCATGAACCTCAAACGAGTAAAACTTTTTTGTAGAAAAATGTTATCCCGTAATAAATTTGAAAAACGCCAGGCCTAATCATTATTTCATCTTCTCTTTTTAATTATATACGCGAAATGAAATAAAAACAAGTGAACATGTGGGTGCTAACGAGCGGCCTGTGATAAAACACAAGTCAGTTCAAGAAACGGAACAGTCGCATGATTGGAAAATGACGATAGATACGGATGCGCAGTGCGAAGGAGGAAGGGATTAAACATGTACAATTATGTGGCTGAAAGTTTATGCTTTGACTGACAGAACAACCTTCAGAGAGCAACCTATACAAGCAGTCAATAGACATTCACAGCTCAGCGGAAAACGAGAAGTGTAAGACTAAGAACCAAACAAAGCATGATCATTTAACCGCACGCCGTTACATGTTTTAAAATTCCTTCCTTTGTGTTCTGCATCCGTTGTTATCCATCATCCCGACTTTATCATGTGACTGATCTATGTGTTGAACGGAAAAGTAATTCATCACTAAAATGTTGCTTGCAGGCGTCAACATGTTCATGTGTTTACATTTCACTACCCATAACTAGTTGAAAAGTGCGAACGAAATGATGCTTAAGGATATAACTAACGTTACAACGTTGGCGTTTTTCAACAAATTTGTTGCGACCATTTCCGGTATATCAGTTACTAAAAAGAACGCAACAAACCCGTGATGGAATATTTCTAAATGTTCTGAACAATACCCATAGTGTACGAAAAACAACTGTTCTGGAACATATAAAATCAAAATGAGCTAAAATACGTGATTGCCCCTAAAATTCTGTCCCAAGGTATACGTGTATACATACGTTAAGGTATTAGCATATGTTCAGAATAGTTAATATATGCCATACGAATGAGTAGCTACCGAACCTTTCGTTCAGATGCTTGAAATTCCCATATTCCCATTAGATGGGCAATCGTACTTTGAACAGCTCAGCCGCGTGTTCATTAACTCTTTGACGATAAGGTCATTCATCTCACGAACCACTTTTGTCATGCTTGTTGACAGCCGTTTTACACCTGCGCTCAATCGATTTGACATCTTCTCGCTCTGTCACACATTTTTTCCTATCCTTTGCTCAGAGATGTGTTCCATGCGGCGTAACTGAGATCACATTAACTAAACATCCATCACTGATCAGAACAATCATCCTGACAATGATTCATATCCATTCAGTTCGTAGTGAGTAAATACATGACGCTTCGACCACCAAGTGTACGTCACGTAAGATGGAATAACAGACTGAAAATTGGTGACACGAACTGCGCGGATTACATTCATTTTTGTGCTTCTTCAGTACCATAGCCTTATTCATCCTCGGATTATAAGAACACCTCGTAAAGCGAACTTTATTAACTCAACACCGACCAAAATAGTAAAGAACTACAGGTGGCTTTATACTTATAACGCTCAGTGTTGCGAAAAAGTCATCGGTTCGAATTTGGTTCGGAATACATTGTGCCACAAAATGAGAGACGGCCAAAAACACTTAAAAATAGTTCTTCAGCATACATTGTTCTACTTTACCCACTTGTGCCCCGATATCTCTAGCCCAACTCACCGGATCAGCTTTGGTCTGCATCTTTCTGGGAGAATGGTGGTGTTGAGGCCCACCAAGTGTGTGCACGCACGCTACACGTACGTGCGTCTGTGCGGCAGGCACGTGTACACAATACATCTTGAAGAGCTTACCAGTGCGGTCGTAGCCTTACACTTGTCTGTGTCTAAGTGAACTGACTGGATCACGCGACTTTCTCAATTGGGCCACCGTGCCGTAGTCCGTCCACGCTTGTCTGTCGTATTTTTATTTCTATCCAACATTTCCGGTTATCTCAAACCAGCCCCCGAAGAGTACCCAAAACAATCATCGACTGGTGTGTACAAGCGAATTACTCCCTTTCGATGATACATCAATCGAGTTCATGCAGTTTAATTGTTAACGATGATAAGCATAACAAAATACCGGTCGAGCAATGACTCATCCGATTGTCCCCGTTGTCCGCCAGCCGATCGTTGAGGGTTTGTGGGTGTGCCCCCCCTCTGCGTTGAGGTACTTCGTTGAGTGTTTGAATACTCGCACCTCCGGCCTGACGATCCACCACAATATGAATTCTATCAACATTTTGCTTTACAATTTTATAGAATCTGACGTCTAGTTTTATCTCCAGTGTGCAGTTGCTTGTTCACCAGAGCAATCGTCAGAGGATTAGAACATAGTGTACGACCGCAATGCGGGCTCAGTCCTGGTTGCCGGGAGTTTGTCCAGCGTTGGCTAGACACTGGCACTGTGTTTTGGGCGCTCTGATGGTATTCCAGATGATGAGTCAAAGATTTCAAGGCAGTAAGTCGAGAGAAATCAGTCTTGGCTTTCCTGGGTTGTGCTGGCATTGTTTCCATCGAGAAGGTGCATCGTTCACGGTAGGCACAAGTGCGGACCGCCCCGGCAATTTTATCGCTGTCACTTTTGACCTACTGGCGAAAATGGTTCTGGTTCGTATACTATGGAAATGAAAATTCCCACCGTCCACATAATTTCATTGCGAGCACAGATAAACGAAAACCAGTTGGTTTGAGTGTAAGCACCGTGGTGCACTTTTCAACGGTATAATCAATGTCATGAAGGGTTACAGTTATGGAAGTGACAGACCGGTAAACAAAATAGTAACCAACAAATCAACCCTAGATATGATTTCTTTAGTCTATATTGAAGCCCAGCAGCCATATTTATTTATTCGCCATTAAACTGCCAAATAAGTAAGAAAGAGCAGCAGCATTACTGTAGTTAATCGTGACAATTTGATTGCAAGTAGCTACTTGGATAACCGTTTTCTTAAGTCAATGTGCTCATTTAGGAAGCAGTAGTCTGGCTACTGCTGACACCAGTTCTCAGTCTGAACCACTCAGCTTCACAATATGCAGACGATCGACCCGATAGGCTATTTGAAGGTCACGGCAAATGGACCAACCCAATACGAGCGTTTTCGTGAGCATAAATAAACAAGGTCCGACGTGCTATTTTCCTGACTAGACAGCCATATTGAAGCATGGTACAAATTATTCGGACAAGTGCAACTTACTTAACAGTACTATTATCATTTTCTGCCTCTTTAGCAGTAGATTACGTATCAACGGCAATTGAAAATTCTCCCGAGGCTCTTTTGGACGATTGGACAAGATGGTCAGTCACTGAACTACACCCACAACATACTGATCCGAATGTCTATCTTCCAAATATGGAGGAAACTTGCACTCGGCTTATAGGTAGCTGTTCACGTGAGAGTCGAATATCAACGTTGCAATTTACACAACAACATATGGTTTGCTTCCAATCAAGTACCGAGATGAACTTTACTTGTAGACAGCTTCAGAGCTGTCTTGTACGTTTATGTCTATGGTCTACAGACGACAGTGGAACATACTACCTAGAAGTGCTCGAAACAGACCAGTCCCCAATGAATCTGGAGTCAATGGCTGTGGTTCAACCCAAAACAATATTGGCAACTCATTTGATCAGTGGCACGATTTTGTCTACTTTGGTGAAACATCTTCCTAATTCCGAACTTCCACTAAAACCGTCAGAACCATACAGACCAATGATATTGTTATCTATCCTTTGTGTCGCACTGGTACCTGCTATTAGTTGCCTGATTGTGATTGTTGTTCGGCATCGACGACAAAAAACTACGAGTCAAACCAACTTGATTACACCGGACATGATAGTAACAAATACGATGAAGAACGCTGAGTCTCAACCTTGAAGCAGAACGAAGAAGCCTAGTTATGACTTTTCAGTTATTCATTATAGTTGAAAATGTTTATAAGATGAAAAGTTTTATTAGTTACCATGTCTGTTGAGTCTTAATTAAATTGAACACATTGTTGCCTTTTTCTTAACAAATGCAATAACAAGGTGTTGTTTTATTATACGTGAAATAAAAACACAAGTTGTTTCCGTTACGATAACTACATTGTATTCCTAATGCATGTTGATGGGTGTACTGTCAGAAAGAGCGCACCAGTCCATCTATAATCACCTGTGGATTGGATCAGGCATGCTGAAATGTGTTCAGCGACTGAAAAACTGTTGTAGATTCTGGCAATAGTGTGGAAAATTTGCGGCATGTCGCGGAAATGTCTCAGCGAGCATTTGTGCACCGTGACACTGGAAAATTCAGTAGATCACTCCGGATTCATCTTCCCAAGTAATATAAACTGCATTGTCCAACGTTTTGAACTTTTACCGGTAAACAATAACTAGTGGTCAAAACCAGGAACGGAAACCTCCCATAATTCACTTCAGATTTGTATGTTTTAATAAGTTCCAAGCGATGATCGATTGCAACAATAACAACTCGATCAATTCATTCTGAATGGATAGACATTTAGCCTATGGATATAGCATTTATATGGTACATACAACAGTATAGTAGTCGACATCCTATGTTTAAAGCATAGTGAAAGAGTACGAAGGAATTACAAGGTTAGCTGTCAACTAATACATTTTCATAGCACTTATTGTTTCGTTTGTTGCTAAGGTAACGTGTGAGGTTAGGAAAAATTGACTTGCCAACAGAGCACCCAGCGTTTTTAAGAGGTGAACAGTTGAATGATTGGTGAAGGCTACGGAATGAATTTTTAAAAAGCCTATGAGCAGGTGTATCGCACACAATAAAGTGACTACAGCTTAGCAACCTTGTAAGATGAACTGAGACAGAGATATGTTTGAGTAGGCAAACCGAAGAGTTCAGATCTTTTGCGAGTAACCCGGTGAATATAATTGGAAAATAGTGACGCCAAACTGGGAACATACAGTTAATAACAAATCGTTTTACGAAGTGGTGGTGGTGGGGGTTAATTGTGGAGCATTGCGATGGAAAAAGAGAGGTAAGTTTTCAGTTTGAGAGAAAAGTTCGATAACATATGCTGACCAGGAGAGGTCGAGTGCGACCAAACACGGAGATATCTGACAAATTTCCGAGTTTAAACAAGACTTGACCGCAAAGATGCTGGATGTGAATCGTGGAATATATATACTCCATTATTCACCACTGCACAACAAAAACCACCTGAGAATGTTGTCAAGTTGAACAACGGCTGATCATATTTCGAATATTCCACTAGATCTCGCAAAAATTACCGTTGACTTACAACAGTAATAGTGGCAGAGGATTTTCACAATTCCACATTAGGCTGATAAACAATAAGTGGCTGAGAAGTAGTCAGGAATTTTGGTCAACAATTGATTACAGTCTTCGCATCTCTATAGAATTTTTAGTCAGTCCTTTATTAAAGAGGCATCCCACACGAGTTTCACTCTTTTCAGAGCACGCCTTGTCACGACCGAGTGTTGAACTGCAACTACACTGTCACGAGATAAACCATGTCGACCACCGCACCATTAACATCGCATTGGGCACAAATGCATATGAAAACGTTCAGCCACACTCACTTGTGAGTAGTGTTAACCGATGTTAAAACTGGAGGATCTATAAAATAAACATAGTTTAATTAGAACGTTGTTGATCCACGTCAGATTTTCCATTTTTCTGATCGTACAAAAGTAATCTACAAAAACGGACAACCTTAAGTCCAGTGTTGACTGGGTCAGGGATACACACTTGCAGTGATTTCTCGAGGACATGTGGGTAGCGCCGATTTTCGAAATGGGTTAACTCAAAATCTTATTCAAACGCGCAGAGAGATCAAACATGTGGTGTTCAGCTTGTAGTGTATAACTGTTCTGAAATGACGAAGGACTGTGGAAACCATTATTCTATTCTGAACGTAAATCCTTCTTGTGGATCTGAAGTAGACTGTGTCGCCGTCGTAACGTCCTCTTCCTGTTAACAAATCTCACTTGCATCCACAAATGATAAGTCTTGTCTCACTAGAACTTTTCGGTTGCAGCTCTGTGTTGTCAAGTTCAATATCAGTCAGTCCTTCAGGTTTTCTCCACATTAACTACCTCAGATACAGTATGTAGCCTGTTTCGTAACAAAGATTAAATCTCAGTGGAACGTACTTAGACCACGCGTTAATGTATTGAATTTCGCTCGCTCCGTTGCAAGGAAATTTGCCGATAATAGGTGTAACAAAAGCAGTTTTATCGATTCCATACAGGGAAGTTTACGTGAGAGTTGGTTAACTCCCCACCACGTAGGGAATCCCATGTGCCTCAAGGTCAATCGAACGTTGCGGCCACTACGATGAATCGAATAAATTTCCCACTCAGCAGTGGAATATAGGTGCATATCTAATTATATCAGAGTAAACGTCCGGAACGGCAAGCTTTCCTGAACTTGTACGTGAGATTTTTTCGGCTTTATCTGGGATCAAAGTCTTAAAACAGAACAGGGACGGTTACTTATTGGAGAAGGCTCAACTGTATCGAGAATAGGTGCAGACAATAACAAGAGAGAGCTGTCGTAAACCAAATCGATAGATCAGATGATTAATAGTGAGTTCGACAAAGAAACCGACAGTTTAAGAGAACGTGTGGGTCCACGCAAAAAACGGCTTCCTTGTGATAGGCATCGGCGTTCTAACGGGGAAGTCTTGTGAACTTTCGCCGTTCACACAGTCCGGCCTTAAAGTATGGATACTGATCGATACGGCTGTAGGCAATACTATCTTTCTGAGACATACGTTGTACCTACAGAGTGTGCGAATATTCAACCAGCTTATGTACTTAAACCAAGAAAAAGTCTAGGGTGAGAGCGGCGCATTTGGAATGCACCCTGTGATAAAATTAAACGAACATCCAGAAAATTACAGATAATTTTGTTAGAGAACGCCGCAAAATATCAAATCCATTAGGATGCGGAATTCCACCCTGTTTCCGTGGTATGACATGAAAAGGACAAATTTAAAATGAAGTGCTACTCACATGAGAATTGGTTCACGCACAGAAGACTGACAAATCAACCTGATTATTCCAACACCGACTAACTGATGACACTTATCTGGCTCTTAAAGCGCTCGGCAGCTAGCTGATCAGTCAACGTATGGGCTAGAAGGTACCACAGCACCTTGAGTAAGCCGCGTAGTTTGTCATGGCCGTCTATCATATTTTTGTGCATAATTCATTTTTTAAAATGAAGGTTATACCAACAAAATTAGGCTGATCGATAGTACTTGCTTAGTTGTTGAAAAAACGTCGCATATGTTCTTATTCGAAGAAAATCACTACAGTGAAGGTACTAATTTGAGGCAGGATGTATCTAGACTACGTGTGAACGCTGATCACCAAGTCAATACCAACCAACTTTTGCAGTAGTGAACCCAGAACTTACAGTAAAGCGCTCACATTTATGATGAGTACGCAACGATGATACTGCACATTTTCAAAGACCGCGAGTAGCGGGACGCACCGAACAATCCTTCGCACCAATGTAATGATACGTTGGAGTAAGGTTTAGTCATACAGTTATCTGTTCGTTCGGTAATGTACAACAAACCTAGCTTCCACGAACGTTTGCAAGAAACATTACCACGTTCCAGTGATAAGGTTTTCACATATTATGATAGTCCACCACGATTCTTAAGTGCAAGCAGGGTCCAAGAATACATGTCCTCTTTGCAAACTGATCAGTTACCTTTCTACTGCCTCAGCAACGTGAGAGCTGTGGAAGTGTTTAACACACCTTCCTTTTGAACTTGAGTAGTAAGGAGAAAATGCTCAAGACCGTAGTTTGTCTGAGATGCAAGGTTGATTCTAATATTTGCATCCTCTTCCGATTGCTATTTAAGATGTGATAGTAAGGAAAAATCTACAAATTTGCCCGATGGTAGCTGATACATTATTTGGAAATTGACTTCCAACAGCCTTTCGCATAGATGCATTTCAGTCACCTGAATTGTCACTATGATAGATAATATAGGGAACGAGTGAAAGGAGGATGATTGTTGGCCTCAATTTTGAATCAAGCATGCACCATGGTAGTGGACAAAATAACCCTAACAGGACTACTGATAAGAAAATCGAAAGTTGGGAACGACGGTAAAGAACGGCGAATATCAGTCCGAAGTGATAAGTATATTTTATAATCACATTGTCACAGATGAGGCTTAGCTGAAGTTGTCAATAGGAGAGACGAATTTATGCAATAGTCAAGCAACCGTAATGAACGTAACTACTGTCACTCCTGATCTGAAAAGGAAACATTAGCTCAACCTACAGCGCATGATGCTTTCTTGCATTGTGCCGTTGAACCAATGCTCAAACTATCAAAAATCACTCTAAATACTCTCGATTAAGGACGGATTGTTAGAGAGACTGTATGGCAAAGGCTATTTCGTTGGATTCCGTTGGAGTAAAAAGTTCGGAATTCCGAATATCTATAAATCAAAACCAGTTGTGTTCAGAAAACACTTACGCTAAGACGATGAAGCTAGTAACAGCAGACAAGAGCACGGTGATCGGTTCACTCATACGAATTATCTTTACAGAATTTACCACAAAGTGAAAGGCGTTTACAATCATCGTCTCTCTTTCACAGTCGACGAGCAACCGATGCCACAGAAAGGTGGTTGAACAGGCTGTATGAATAAGGGATAAAATTTTGGATATAAGTGGATAAGGAGACGGAATAAATACAAATGGTGTCGGACTTGGGTGTATCACACCAAGACCTGCAAAACGACTAGCCTTTAACTGGATGTGGTGTGGTGTCTGATTAAAGTTATTATACGATAAAAGCCATAAGATTGTAATCTATGATTATTCCATCAGTTCGATTTTAGCGCGCATGCTCAGTAAACGGCTTACAACAGTGGTGAAGATACTACGTTTGAAATGCAAAGGAGTTTCAGTAGAAGAAAAAAAACAAAGCCCCCTGGTGATTATGAAAGCTCTTTCAAATGAAGAAGGGTTAGGTGATCAACTTCTCACAAAGTAGTAACGGACGAAAAGAAATTCTGTCGTTGTTCTCAATTTTGCAGCAAATCACGTTAAGAGAAAAGCCAACACTAAATGTAATGAA
Organism: Paragonimus heterotremus; assembly: GCA_013368495.1. NCBI lineage: Eukaryota > Metazoa > Platyhelminthes > Trematoda > Plagiorchiida > Troglotrematidae > Paragonimus > Paragonimus heterotremus. Next base: position 63,626 of record LUCH01001748.1, read on the forward strand.
AATAAGTGTGGAGTCGATACTGCTTCTGAAACGTCGCGACTGTACAGAAGCCGATACACATCTAGACAGTGGTCAAAAGCTACTTTGAAAAATTTACTCGGTGCAACAGTTCTGAATACACGCAGTTGTTATAAAGAGACATTAGATTTTAAAGTTAGCCAGAAGTAGTTCGTACTCTTCGTGATGACGGAATGGTGTGAACACCACACAAGAACAAATATTTCATCCTTATCTCTCACTTTAACATATCTATCCAGTAGGAGAAAAAGACGTCCAACATCCAGGTACTAAAATAGAACCAACAAACATTTTGCGGCCCCTGTGATTCGCGACCTTCCGAGAAAATGCTCCGCAATGTAGGCGATACGATCCATGAGTCGCAATCATTTCCGGACATTTTTTAATAGCTTTAATTATCGTGAAGCTACAGAAGATTTGTAACAATGTTGTGATCAGTCCCTTTGATTAATTCAACTAGACTGAGGTTGTAATCTAAGCCCAATTTTTACTTCCGTTAAGTTATAAAGCCTACAGCGCTTCAAGAGAGGTTGGAAATGAGGTTTTGTTTGCTGATCAAGAAAAGCTTCGAAGCGCCAAAACTAATTCGTTGTTACACACACAAAAAACAGGTCTGCGAAGTTAAGCTGTGTATAGTTCGTCCTGATGGTGCTCATCTCTAAGTTCCATGTATCAGTTTATAGGTGGTTTCAGACGATCATACGTATGCAGTCCAATTCGCAACTGTTTAAACAATTAACTTCGAATCATTGACTAAAAGGACGCTCAGACGTAACTTTGATCATACATGACTTCCCCGGTTCTTTTAGAGGTATGAAATTCTCTGACGGTTTTTCTGATAGCAAAATTTTGACGCAACGTAGGCCCCATCCCGTTGGAGAAAGTCATTAAAAACTGGAGTTTAAACAGCTCTAAAAAACGCGAATTTAAAAAAGAAAAGAATGTAAGAAGTTAACGTTTGTATTTCCAACATCTAAAGTATTCAATGATCAATAATACTAGGTGTTATTTTAAAGCCCATTGTGAGCAGTTAGAGAATGCGAGCAAAATTAAATACCGATCACTGTTACGCAGACGAATATAAGAACACTTATCAAGTATCAATGCTGTTCGACCTGTGAATCCACAATTGTGACGATTATCACTGAAAGCAGAACATTGATCTGGACCGATTAATTACTTCGATTTCGGCAAACTTCGAGGAAAGTGAGTCGTGATTATTTAATCGGTTCAATAAATCCTGATAGCGTGGTTATCGATAAGGATAAACAAGACAGTCATTGTATCTTCCTTCAGGACGATCGAGTGACCTGAGTACTGCTCACAGATGGCTGATTGTTTTCAAACATGACGAGTAGTTCACACCTATCCGGAAATCAAGATTAAATCTGTCGAGATAGAGTGAGGAGGTATGGAGGTGATCACAGATTTCTGTACGTTGGAGGTTGCATGAGCCGCTGAGATAGAGGAAATGAAACAGAAGTTTGTAACGCCAGGGCTGTGATGGCCTTCGCCGACAAAAGCCAGTCGGGAAAGAGGACAGGAACCGTTTTCAAATATCTGATCACAGATGCATGCATTTAATCGCAGGCACTAAAACATAAACAATCATGAGGTAAGGAAACGGAAAGTTGGCAGTTACTTCAATGGCTCACTCTTTACCGATGAACAGCCCTGGGTGGCTACAACATGGATTCAGAATGTGTTAATTGTTTGCTGTGTCGAACACTACCGATGTCGAAACCCACTAGCGTAAGGTTCAAGGTAGGCAAATGATAACATAAGGGAATTAAGACAATTAGGTACCCGTGAGTTTAACACCGTAAGTCGCGTTCGTCTCATGAGTTCGGTACGTGATGAATAGAGGCCCTAAGCAGGTGGTGTCTGGTCAAATTTAATGATGCAAGTGGTCAAAAAAACAACCCTTTTTCCTAAGCTAACCAGAAAGACACGCATTGCGAGATGTTGGCATTTCCATTTACTCCATGGGCCACTTGATAACAACAGGCCCTTTAAGTGCAATAGGATTACAAGTAACAATAGGATGTGTCGGTCCATCAATCGCGAGACAAGCAGACGGCCTGCGCACAAAAAGCCGATTGCGCGGGCAATTACTCGTTTGAAGAATCTTCAGGGACTGGCTTATTTTCTTGTTATACGAAAAAATCATCATAATTAGGAGGTTCGTTTTCAGTATGAGACCAATGGCACAAAAAGAAATGTTCACATCTCACAACGAATGTCATTTTGCAGTGTCGGCTCAAAATGAGTGCTGCCGTCGTGTAGTTGAGTTGTCCGTGAAATAAGTAGGCTGATGAAACCGGCGCCTTAAAACCCGTAAGAAAATCACTTAAAACGTAGACATGTATACACAACGTGTAAGCATCTTGAGATTGGCTATTGGGATCCAGAGAGAAGTTGATTAAGTATGCGGTCCTCCTACCTAAATGATTGACAGTTAAGTACCACCGTCGGCCGTGATCGAGTTACATATCTGTATTATTGCAGGCACAAAGCTCAACCAAGGTAAGTTATTCCCATACACGTTCTTTCGATATGCATTATCAGAAGCTGGAATAAGACCTTTTAGACATTTGTTCATCAAAATGGCGCGCAGATGGAAAACGACGTCATCTGCAACATGAGTGGCTATCAAGAACAATCCCGACCTATACAGCTATCTTCGCGAGGTGGACGGACGTCTGCCCTGTTTTGATCCGGCGGGCTATGCTGACTAGCACTCCAGGCATTCCAGGTGCAACCTTGTCAGACAGGCCAAAAGGGAGTAGTTAGACGAAAAGCAGTTACATTCATAGGATTGTATATCGCACTACTGACCGCGTACGAGTGCTTAAGTAGTGAGGCACGATCCTGTGGGCATACAGCAGAACTATTTTTATAGTTGCGGCACTGCTGTCTTCCATATCAGGAAGGCGGTTAGAAAAGGTACCCTCAAACAAACAACACTCCGATCGCCCAACGGTTGACCGTGACCGCCGGCGTATTATCCAATACGGTCGAAAAACATCAAATATCTCCCAAAAGCCCGATGTCGCTTGGAGTACATCCACTGCGCGCAGCAGTGCTCAGAATGAGACATCAATGTCTTATTCACCGCGCGCTCGGGCTAGGCAAGCCCC